>JAOXYD010000134.1:19480644-19495940 GCA_028565735.1 Pinacopodium congolense
AGCTTATTTAGGTTGTTCAAATTTTGCTTGTACGTCTCATTTAAAGATTCAATAACTTTAGGGCCTTAAAATTGCATTTAAATTACGTAAGTTTTTTTAAAAAGTATAAAATTTTCAAGCTAAGATAAATTTTGTTTTAAAGTTCAATTTAAATATATTGGTGTTTAAAATTATGATTTGAAACTTGTATTAGATGTTTTTGAAGTGAAAGAAATGGTTTGGATTGTTTGGAAGTTGGTTGAAATTGGGTTTGAATTGAAAAGGTTTCAAATATGTTTAAAATTGCATGGAACAAGAAAATTTAAGTTTTAAATTTTTTTTAAAATCTTTATCATAAGAATCACTTTGGGAACCTTTTAAACTTGGATGAGTTAAGTTTTAGCTATTTGGAAGAGTTTGGTCAATTTTTTTAAAATTTTATAAAGTAACAAAGTAGTTTTGGTCATATTGTTACTTCAATAACTGAATGATGATCTACAATGGTGCTATAAATAATGTCATTATAGTCTAGTGTCGAAGTATAGCCATAACTAGGAAGAACATCGATTATGTTGTGATGCTCTATTATGGATTCTATCAAACATTATAATGGATATTTTTAATGGTTTTTCAATAAAAGGTAACAGATAGTTCAAGTTTCAATGAAATTTTGAGTATATGAAGGTTATAAATACATGGTCTAAGGGTTTTTTTATTAATATTTATAAATTTTTGTGATAGTTTTGAGTTTTTGACTAATCTTCAAATTTTTTTGGTGATAGTTTTTAGTATAAGAAAAATCAAAGGTGATAGGTTTAAGCATAAGAGAAATCAAATAAGTTTACATTAAGTTTTTATTGAGTGTTGATGTTTTTTTTTGGTGCTTTTGCTAAAAAAATTGATTTTTGTAATTTTAATCTAACAAGTTTTCATTTTTCAGGCTCTTAAGAAAATTTACATTCATATCATTCATTTTGATAAGCTTATAAGCCCTTGTATTATTTAATTTTTAAGTGAAACTCCTTAAAGAGAAATTTTTTATGTAAAAGGAGCTTTTTGAGATTATTAGGATTAAGATCCAAATGAAAGGTTTCTCTTAACATTTAAGGAAGATTTGTATGCGGCCAGTCTTCAACTTCACTAGAGAAATATTGGGGTTTTATAAAGGGAAAATTTTTCCCAAAGAAGATTAATAAACGTTTTGATTAGTAAAATTTCTAATAAGATTGTTGGAGAGTGGATGTAGGCAATAAAGGGTAATGCTGAATATTTATAAAAATCATTTGTGTAAGCTCTTTCTTTATCTCTCTATTACTAATGTATGTGAATTTTTCTTAGATCATTATTATGAGTACTTGGCATAAGCATTCGTATCATATTTAGGTTGACTTTAGATTTATGAATTGCATATATCCCAAAAATTTTTAGGTGGTTAGTTTAGAAAAATTTTAAGCACCTAATGCACCCCTCTCTTAGATACCATTAAGACTAATAACTAATGTTAGATGTAGGCTCACTTTGTGCACATAGAATTTCTAATAAAATTAGTAAGAAAAAGATCATTATGGCACATCTGATAACATCGTCTAGTGAAGAGGGACAAAATATAATTAGGAAACCTTTCTTTGATCATAATTTTTATATTTACTGGAAAATGTAGGTGAAAATTTTCCTTTTGTTCAAGAATATTGATTTGTAGGATATAGTTAGTAATGGGCCTGATATTCTCTTTAAATTAGTAGGAAATGAAATAGTGTCAAAGGTTAAAAAAGAATGGAATAATGATGACAAGAGAATGAGCTCATTAAACATTAGAGCTATTCATATTTTCGTTTATAATGTACAAAAAAAAATGAATTCAATAAGATGTCAATATATAAATTGGCTTATCACATAGGGCATACTTTAGAAGTCACACATAAGGTGCCCATGCTCACACACCAATATCAATTGTTTCACATAGAACATGAAGACATCATTTTAAAGAAGTATACTAGTTTCATTGACATTATCAATGCATTACAAGGTTTAGGAAAGACTTATACTAATGTTTAGTTGGTAAAGGAAATCCTTAGGTAATTATTGAAGACTTCAGGGGTTAAAGTGGCTATAACATAAGAGGCAAAGTATGTGATCACCTTACCATTCAAAAAGAGCTTGTTGGTTCCTTTCTCACTTATGTGATGCATCTTAAGAATAAATGATGAGGAAATGATTATCAAGAAGAATAATTTGGCATTCAAGGCCTTAAGGGATGCTCTAAGTGATGAAGAGATTCTTATGTGATGCATCTTAAGAATAAATGATGAGGAAATGATTATTAAGAAGAAGAATTTGGCGTTCAAGGCCTTAAGGGATGCTCTAAGTGATGAAGAGATTTCAAATCTCTTCATCAAGTGGAAGTGACGTTGAATACATTTCCCTCCTTAGGAGAAAACTCAAGACATTTTTAAAGAATAAGGGATTCTCAAGTAGAAAAGATCAAGTTAAGTTTCATTGTAAAAGGAAATCCTCTAACATTGTTTTTTTTTAATGTAGGAAACTAGAATATATGAAGTCTTATTGTCCTTTTGCTAAGGGAATTGCGAAGAATGAAAGAAATAGAAAAAAGGAGAATAAGGAGCATAAGAAGAAGAAAGCATTGGAAGATACAATGTGGGATGATTAGTGACTCCAAAAGTGAAACATTACATAAATAAGAAGCTAACATGTGCTTCAAGGGCTTAAAGGATTAGGTACCTTCTTGTTCTCATTCTTTTGATGTGATGATGATGAAGATGAAGATGATGATGTGGATGATGAATTGACATATGATAAGTTTGTCAAATGTTTAGAAGTAAAGACCTTGAAAAATAAAAATAAATCTTCCAAGTAAAAGGAAACATTGAAGTTGTTAAATGAATTCAAGCCAGAGAATAATAGATTGAAGAATGACTTGTATATCATGGTAAAGTGTAGGAATGTCAAAGTTGCCTATGCGGATGATAAGGAGACATTAGTGCATGAAAATGAGTATTTAAAGAAAGAAGTAGATGATCTTAAAGAATCTTTAGCTAAATTTACGAAGGGAAATGAGAAATTGGAATGCATGGTTATAGTGCAAAAGTCTTGCAATAATAGACCTGGTTTAGGATTCACTCAAGGGACATGGTTTAAGATTCACTCAAGGGAGTGTTTCCATAATTACAAAAATAAGATTTATTAAGGGAAAGGGCTTAGATAAAGAGCACATACCCAGGCCATCTTTTAAGAATGTTACATCGTCATCTATATCTTAACCGAGGAGAAACCATCATGCATTTATATAGGCATTAAGACCTAAATTTTAGAAGTAAATGCATGTAAACAAAAATAGCCAAAACTTTTATAGTAATGCAAAACCATAAAATGATCTATTTATGCTCCTTTATAAAGAAAAATGATTTTTTCTCATTATCATAGCCTTTATGTGCATGTACAAAATTCTTGAAACATGTTTCATTCATATCCTAGGTCTCATTTTCAATCACATATAGGCACAGTAACACAGGACGTCATTTTCATTTTTATGATGCTCTTTTTATGTCATTTTTTGGATGATTTATGTTTGCTACTTTTTGCTATACTGCAAGTATATAGATTATAACTTATGGTATAACAGATATTGATCCCATGAGGATTGAGTATAATCACCTAACAATCCAAATTTCACTTTGTCTAAGGTAAATCAAATTATAGAAACTGAAATTTTAAATTAAATTAATGAAATTAGAATGAATTTTATCATAGAAGAAAGCAAAACAAAGAAGACACTCAATAATGAATTTATTTAATTATTTTTTATCCTAAATGTCCAATGATTTAATTACCCTCTATAGGCATCTAATGAATTAATCCCAATTGAAATACTTACAAGAAAAATTGTATCCCCATGGTTCACAAAACTACTCCTAAATATGTAATTGGATTTGAAGTAATCATATGACAATCAAGAAGAAATTAAGATCTCTCTTAAATCACTTTTTAATCTGTTAATTGAAGGTCTGTTAAGGTACCAACTCTCATTGCCATCCTAACTCAAAGAAATAATTTCTAAGTGATTATAAGCTCAACAACTAACATAAATAATCATTCATTAAATACTTAAAACAAAAGTTGGATAAACAATTCAAGAACAATCCTCAAACTAGATTTAGCAATCCATGATCATGTTCAAGCAACCACTAGTCAAATTAAACATCAAAAGGAAAGGAAAATAAAGATTAAATAATGATGATGATGAAGGCCCTCTTGCTGAAAAATATGGATAGCTTTCTTGAATCTCGATTTCTCCTTTTAACTTTTGAGTTCCTTAATGTTTTCTCCTTCAAATCACTATCTTTTTCTATCTTGAATGTTCCTTACACTTGTAATGGTTGATACTATGGTTCTTCTTGCGCTAGAAATATTATATAAATAACTTAAACATGTCATCTTGTGGTTTCTAGAAACTGTCTAGTTGTTATATAGCGATAGAGGGTTTAACAAATTTTCCGACTTTCAACTCTTCTTGTTCTTTTGAATATAACTTCCCCTAAACACCTCTAATGGTAATGTGATTTGATATGTAGGTTACTCACATGGTTTTCTTGTAATCCATAAAATTTAATAATAATATAAGCTCGATAATGGCACATAAAGCGTCACCAAAATCACAAGTATAAAAAGTAGTGCCTTTTTTAGCTTCTCGTGATCTTCCCGTGATGAATTCTTAATGGATTGTCATCTGACCTTGAAAATTGGTATGATCCTTAATCACATGATTCTCTAAATCCTAAAATTTATCCCATACCTCTTCTAGCTCCAAATGTGCCATAAAATATTTAGCAAAAGTGCTATATAGCATGACTAATTATCCAAAGCAACATAAGCAACACGTTATTCAAGATTATTCAAATGTGCATTTGAATCACATGGAATTATATCTAAGCACTAAGATAATCATTATGATTCATGTTTAGAAGATTTATAATTAAGGTCTTATCAATTTGGGTATGTAGAAAAACTTCGTTATGATAAACAAAATTGGTTTCGTAAGACACTAAAAGACTTAAATAGTGTGAAGGTATCAAAACCTAAAGGACCAAAATTAGTATGGGTACCTAAAACAAAATGAATTCTTTGTTTTGTAATTTAATAAGAACAAATTGTATATAGATAATAGATGCTAAAGTCATATGAGGAGTTCCCTACCTTGATTCATCTCACTTAAATGCAACGATGGTGGATATGTGACTTTTGAAGACAGTACTAAGGGTAAGATAATTGTCATTGGAAAGGTTGGTATGAAAATCACAATATAATTGATAATGTGCTTTTAGATAATGATTTGAAGTATGATAAAGATTTAAAGTTAGCTTTAATTGAAAATTATGCATTATTCTTTAGGTGTTAAATAATACTAAAGTAAATATTGGCTATAGATAAGAAAACATTTATGCAATTAATCTTAATGACCTTTTAACTATGTTGTGAATTTTTTTATTTCTTTGAATGAAGAATCTTGATTTTTTATAGAAGATTAGGGATTGTAAACATTGAGCTTATCTCCAACCTACACAATAATAACTATTAAATAGACTGCTGAAGGTAAAGTTTTAGAAGAATAAGGTGTTTGGAGCTAGTCGAATAGGAAAGCAAACTAAGAGTTCCTTAAGAATAAGAGGTCAGTAACATCTACTAGACCTTCAGAGCTTTTTTCTATGGATTTTTTTAGTCTTAATAGAGTTACTAGTTTAGGTGAAAAATCATATGCATTTTCCATTGTAAATGATTTTAATGGGTTTCTGCTAGTGTTTTTTTTTGTTAGTAAAGATGAATGTTTTAAAGATTTTGTGATATTTTCTAGAGGATTATAAAATGAGAAAAGCATTATAATTGAATCAATTAAAAGTTATCATGGTAGAAATTTTAAAAATAAAATTTTAATACTTTTTTTTATGAGAATGGATTTTTTCATAATTTTTTTATACCTAGGACCCGTTAACAAAATAGAGTTATTGAGAGGAATAGTAGAACATTACAAGAAATGGCTAGGACTATAATAAATGAATATGACCTTCCTAGATATTTTTCTTGGAATTCGTAGTTTGTGCTTGTCATATATCTATTAAGGTCTATATATGATCAACTATGAATAAGACACCTTCTGAGCTTTGGTGTAGGAAAAAGTAAAAGATTAGTTATCTCAAAGTTTTTAGGTAAATTTGATTAAAAACTTGATGAAGGTAAATTTTTTAGGCTATTCAATGCCCATAACCGGCAGTTCTTAAATTGTAACTTAAATCGTGCACTTGCGGTTAGGTTAAGGTTTATAGATTTTCATAAACCGTAACCGATGGTTTATTAACCGTGATCAGGCCCATGTGAATATAATGAAATAAGAATATCCACCTCTAACTTGAGTAGATATAGTGCCACATATATCTGAATATATAAGCTATAATAACTCACTAACACGTCTCTTTTCACTAAAGGGTAGTTTGGTCATCTTACCCATTAAAGAAGATTAACAAATTTCATATGATTCATAATCCAAAGGATCTAAATATCCTTCTTTATGTAACTTTGTGAGTCTTGTTTCATTGACATGACCTAACCTATAATGCCATAAATAAGATGGATTTTAGTCACTTAATTTCCTTTTCTTACTATTTATGTTGATAATTGGCCTTTCAAGATCTAATTCATACAAACTATTTGTAAGCATACCAAATTCATACTAAACATCATCTTTATAAAAAAAAACAAATATTATTTTTAATAATGAAGATAAATCCATTCATGTCCAAACATGAAATAGAAATAATATTTCTTGTGATAACATGAACATAATAACAATTATTGAGTTTAAGTACACGGCAAGAAGGTAAAGTTAAATTATAAGTTCCTATCATTAATGCAGCACTTCTTGCTCCGTTGCGGACTTGTAAGTCCGCTTCTCCTTTCTTCAATGATTTACTGTCTTTCAATACCTACATATTATTACAAACATGAGATCCACATCTGATATATAATACTTAAGACTGTGAAACAGAAGTAAAAAAATTGATTTCAATCATAAACAAACCTGAAGATGAAGTTACGCTGATAACTTTTAAATTTAACATTGAATCTGTGCACACTTGATTGTATGAATAAATTTGTCAAACTTCCATATCAAGTCAACTAAAACCAGAACGCATGTGCTAAAATCTATAAACAGTACCATTGACCGGTTATTAACAGTCTTCCCTCACCCTAAATACCTAGATGGATTTGAACTCCAGTAGTAGAAAAGAAACAATTAGGAAATGAAACAAATGCAATATGAACTTACAGGTAGGTTTTAAAAAAGCAGCTATTTTTCCCATTAAACAATTTGATGTTACAGTTGAATGATGATGAATATGCCAGATTTCTTAAATTCTGTGAGAAAAAAACATTTGAAATTTCAAAACAATCACTATTGGATCAAATAAAGTAAACTATTATCTTCTTCTTCCACTGTTATTTGGTAAGAAAGCAGTAAACTACCTTTAAAAGCAAGTTTGATAATCACACTTTCACAAACTGCAATGTAAGCAATTTTTTAATCGAACAAAATGAAAAGGGGAACTTTCTTCATAGGATGATGCAATGAAAATGTGATAAACTGTTTTACAACCACCAAACATATACAGTGTAATTAGTTCCTGGATCATGCAGTCAGAGATGAGAAACAATTTGTTTCTGCAAATAATGCATCAATTCAAGACCAACTTTTTCCAACATGGTAAGATTTGCAGAACATGCACCAGAAGTTAGTCACTGTCCGACAGCAGAGGATTTAGACTACACTGGACAAACTTCGCTGGGTTTACATCCCTAAAACTCAATCAAACTAGAAGGTGTGACCTTACTTACGTCAATATACGTCAGAATCACACCTGAAGCAGAAAATTATGTTTGCATTTGCAGTATCACTGTTCAGTATGTTAATGATTCAGTGACAAGTATCAGAAAGAATTTGAAACTAAAATACAATCAATTATAATTACTTGTTCAATGGCTTCCTCAGTAAATGGGTGCCAGTAACGCATGCCAACATACACCTTAGCTGGGACATTCTTCTCCCATAGGGCTTTCTTCAACTCTTCTGCCTGAATGAAGAACATAGCCAATAATGCAAGATTCTTTAGAACAAAAAGATTGAAAACACTTGAGCAAAACTTCTATGATGTATGTGAGGGTAAAATCAACAAAATGAAAGAGATTCAAATGAATGGAAAGGAAAAGACAAAGGATAAATTTGTGTCTGTTATCATTACAGAAGATCACCACATCCCTCATTTTATTGAAGTGGCACATCTTTAAAGAACAACACCAAACAAGTAAACCATCAGAAATTAATTAAGAGTTATTGGGGGGAAGAAAGTGACCTGTGCATCTGTAATCTGTCGTAGAGGAGAACCACCGCCAATTGAAGCATAGCCTTCCCTGCTCTTTGGTGCCCGAAGAATTGATATAAATTGAGCCAATGGTTTTTGCAGAAAACGAAACAACCTTGGCAGTCGGATAATGTCCTGGCATAATATGGCAGAAGACATATATGAAAGCATTGCATATAAAAGCATTCAAGAAAAAAAACATCTAACCAGCAGTTGGTGATAGCCAATTGCCCCACCCACAATTGTCTTATTTAAAAGTCAGATAATGAACTCAATCTAATGTTCCCCCTAGGAAATGAAATATTGGTGTGAGAGAAAAGCAGAAAAGGATACTCCGCTTTAAGTATTACAACAGAATAATATCCAGTATTCAACAATCACAAAAATGTAAGTTATGAAAGAAAATATCAAAGTATGTGTCTTACAGGGTCAGCAAACAAGTTAAAAAGGAAAGGCTGCACGTCTTCAAGGGTCTCAGGGCCTCCAAGGTTCAGCAGCAGCACTCCTATCCTTTCCTCCCCAACAAGAGATGCAGGGGCCAGATCCTGAGATGTTGAAGTCACTAGTGCTCCCAGTGCCAATGAATGTTTCTTTGGTGATTGCTTACAATTTAAGGGAGTCGTCCCAGACCATCCCAAAGGTGAACATTTGTTTATTACATTACTAATGCTTGACAGACTAGAGTCCACCCGAACCGCAGAGGAGCCTTGGGAAGCAGAAATTGCCCTTGGCAACAGTCTATCAAAACCAAGAACAATCAAGTACCCTTTATTAAGAAATTTGATTCTCTGGTACTACAAGTAGGGATTCATCCATTTTTCACAAAGTTTAATAACAAGTTGAACACAAACTAACCCATAAAATAAACAGGAAAGGGTGTTCACATATTATCCATTCCACATTAGTACTTCACTGAAATGATTTGAACTAATATGAGATGCACAAAGAGCTGTTTTCTCCCACTTTTAATAGTTTATTGCAATCCCAGAAGATCTACTGGCAATTAGTTGGATGGGATGTTTCCATTGGAGAGAGAGAGAGAGAGAGCTTACAGAGGGAACTTCGCGTTGCGAGAAGGATAAGTGAGGCACGAAGTAGCTGTACTAAGACAAGGACGACGATGGCGATTTGGCAGACAAAACGTCGATGAAGATGTAGAAGTAGAGGATGGGTTCATTGCTCCACAACAATTCATTTTCTTGATTTGCAATGCTTGAATGACTGATGAGTTACCAATTTCTTCTTCACCAAACTCAACCCAAAAAATAAACCCAAGGAAACAGTCTTTAGTAATCAAAGGGGTGAGTTACAGAGGAAATTAAGAGGAGTTTTGGGTTAAGAAAGGTCAGAGCTTTCCTACTCCCACTTTCTGGGAAACAAGAAAAAGTTAGGCTTTTGCTAAGAAGACGCCACAAACTGGTAAGAGCCTTATTAAATTACCACTAACTACTCTTTCTGTGGAATAAATAAACAATAACGAGTGTGGAGCCCTACAGATAGAGCTGAGAAGGACTTATCTCAAACTTGAAAAACCAACACCACTTCCCTCTTCCTCATCTGTTCATGTTTTTATTGCTACCCTCCATTTTTTTTTCTTATTCCCTTCATGCTCTTTGACTTTTCTTACCCCTTCTCTATAATTTTTCCTTTCCTTTTCTTGTCTATATCTTCATTTTTATTGTGATGCATATATTTCCCATTTGTTTGCTGTACTTCTCACATGCAATTCAACTAAAATAAAGTTTTTTTTTATTTCTGATAATTAAGTTATTCTGCTTTTAAGACTTAGTGGAACTCAAAAAGACAAGTAAAGAATTCCAAAGTGCCTGACTCAGTTTGAATATTCGAACTCGATGTCGATCAAACTTGGGTTTTAGTTTAACAATCTCTCTAATAAATCAATAAATAGGCAACATAAGAAATATATTTATACAAACCAAGATAATGTCATAGAGTTCAAAAGTTGGTGTTACCTATAATAAGCAATAATATATTATCATATGAAAACACCACTAAAACCTCAAGTTAGTATATCCTCTATAACATTGTACTCTCTAAGGCTAATTTAATAACAGAAAACCGCATTAGTAACAGAAAACCAGAGACACATGGCACAAAGCACCCCTTTTTGATTCAGATAGTGAAAACAATTGTGATTTTAGGGTGAGCTCAGTCACTAAAATCTATGCTTCCACTGCGGGAACTGCTGGCATTTCGACTGTGTAATGAGAGACCTCGCATGTGGCCACTTAAACCAGAACCATCAACCTTCTTCTCCTTGAAAAATTTCTCCCTCTCTACATGCTTTGAGGGAGGTGGTGGAATTGAAAAAGGCGGAGAATTTGCATCACCGGAATCGTGAGACTGCTCAGAAGAAACCGGACGTATGAGGGGACGGTTCAACCTTTCCCCTGGCATGGATGATCCAAGTAAGCCAAGTGTAATATGATCTTCTGAGTTATTTTCGTCCTCGGGCCTTGCACAAGCCTTTCCTTTCCGTAACCTGTCAAGTTTGCAGACAGAAAAACAATTTTAATCTCAGAATTTTCAAATAGAAAGGATAGAGCTTCTGATCAAGATGTTCTCAGTTAACCAAGTAGTTACGACAAATATACAAGAGCCTCATATGTTTGTTTCCATGTCATATAAGTTAGAAGCTTGACAACACACATTAGCTGAAAGGCAATCTACATTAAGAAGTTAAACCAACTAAAGCTTGAAAAAATGCACCTTCGAAAGAGCCGCTCATCAGTCTCCTCCTCTTCTTCTGTATCTTCATGATTACAACGATTTGCTGTTGAGGTAACACCGTTTGAAATCGTTGATATATTGGTAAAAGTTGATCTACCAGCGAGGAGCATTTCATGTCTTGTTAAAACTTTCTGCAGTTGTTCATTTAATTCAATTGCTTGAGAGACTACCTTTTCATCCCTGTACCAGGACAAAGCAACAGCCCCGTGATTATGCATATCTAACAAATCTTATGGGTAAATATGTTGCATACATTTTTTGAGAGAAAAATGGAAGGATTCCACTAATACTAGCAAGAGATTAATAGCCTTAAAGAAAGTATTCTCTCAAAATCCATTCTCATGCAATCTATAAATATGATGCAAGAGGATTTTTCCAACTAAAAAATTGATAGAACGTCATCTTTCATGAATAAATTTTCATACTAATAGCTTTCAACCACGAAATCAATTAAAACATGAACCAACTAATCATGACTGCATGATGATAATTCATAATGCAAAATGCAGCTAAACTAATTGCGGTAACATGTACAATATCAACCTGCAATGCAGCCTTTGTTTAGATAAATGTTCACAATATGAATCAAAGATATAAGACGTGTCCCTACCGGGAAGTCAGTACAAGATGCATTACTCGCTGCTTTTGGAATGAGCACTGCTCTACAAGATCAAGAGTAAACTCGTCCTTTGCACCCTGAAAAAATGTCAATTCTAAAGAATTGGGAATCTGTTTCAAGATAGTAAATATAGAATCAAGCAACAAGAAATTCATAGAACCCCATATTTCAAACTGTAATCTGAAGCGCACTCTTTTGTTAAGACTAACGACCTTAGATCCTTTCGAGGAATCAAATCAACAAAGGGAATGATAAACCTTAAGTGACTGCAACGATAAATGCAGTAATGTTATTCAGTCAATATTGAGGCTTTTCTTGAAGGAAATGAGCTTTTCTCGAAAATCTCAAACTAGAGTGAAGTTAAACATCAGAATACAAAAAATTAAGGTCATTGGTAATTAGTAAATTTGGTTTCTTTCTACACCGATTTGATAAAACAGAGATGCCTTCTCTATGGATCAATTTGCTCAAGAAATCCTTCACTTGCAATTCTTATATCATGATTAAAAGAAGCAAAAGAGAATATCTATTAACTCATTTCCAAACTGAATTACAGGAAAGAAACACCCAAAAAATGGGCAAAAGAAAGCAAGAGAAATAGTCCGCAGAAAATGTACCTCGGGATTCTGAGAATCAATAGCATCAAGGACTTCTTTCAAAACTTCTAGTGCATTACTGGCCTTTTGAATAATACTGCAAGATAAAACTAGAGACTTAAGAATAAAATTTTAGCAACCATAATTACTAATTTGGTCATAATTATTTGATAGTCCTACTAACCAAATGTAATACAATTATACGTTCATTTAATATACAATAGATCTAACATTTGGAATCTTCAAAGAAATTATTGATAAACATAAAACTAAGCCAACAACAGAAGGTGGGGATTAAAGCCAGGAAGGAATCTAGATTGTAACAGTGACAGCCAGGAAAATTGTGTCCTTTCCTAGTCCAGATATAAGTATGTCTAGAAAGTCTTACGATGGGGCAATCAGCTATCAGTATGTCCAGAAAGTCTTATGATGGCATAGTTGGCCTATGGCAGAAATATGAATTGCATGATCAAATGTCCCATATATTATTTAAGCCTAACGAATGCTCAATGTGGCCTTCTTGTTGATTTAATATTTGCTGCAATTTTTCCTCCCTCAAATTTTGCAGGGTGTCTAAGGATGGTATAGAAATTATGCTTGATGTTCATAAATTTCAAGTGATAAAGTCAAAATATACAAAGAGAATTAACTGCCTGAAGAACCCTCAAAATAGTAGTTGATAAGCTTATTTCCTTTCAACAGCTCAAAATAGCAACAATCTTAAAATAAAAAATATGAATTTTCAATTGGGGGTACTGCAAACCGGAATTTTGGTATTGAATAGATATGTCCAAGCTTAAATTAGACTATAAGCAAGTCTCCATTGAAGACAGTCAGTGCGAAACACACATGCGTAATATAGGAAAGTAATTGCATGAAAAATACCTCGATTCAGGAACAACTTCAGGCCCTAGTTGTGGAGGAATAGACTCATGCTTAGCGCTAGCAATTTTCCCGTTAGAGGTGCTTTTATGATTTCCATTTGGAGGAGGATCAATTGATGGGACATCACAAGGCCTAGGAACTTCAGATGGCCTTTGAGGAAATTTAACTCCTGCATTCTTTAACACAATAAGACACAAGTTTAATAACTAAAAGAGAGCAATATAAATATGTCTGCTATTACACACTACTCACAGAAAGATTCAAGCAATTGAAGAAACCAACCCACACTAGTTGCAAATTTTTCATAATCAAAGTATAAGCACAAAGTCTTTATGAAATCTACCCATCTAATCAAACAGCTCGCAATTCTCATAGTAGACCTCAACTTTGAAGCAAGGATTGGAAGACCTTCCAAAATTTGTTCTTCAATTTCCCCCAAACTTCATGCAGGTTGTAATATGGGCAATGCCAGCAAACATAATCAAAGTATTAAATTGCTCTCAGGATTGTTCCATATACTACAATTAGAATGTTGGACAAATCTCGATACTAGCACTAGTCAATATAAACATCATGATTTGGGAGTTCCAATTCATTACAACAGATTTATTCACTCCCATATCACCAAAGGAATAACATTTTTCATCCACAATATGTTTTAGTGTGCAGTATTTCGTAATAGAAACAATTTCAGTTTCGTGCATACATACCACCAAATCAAAGTATGCAGAGTAGTATTGAGGAAAGTTTCCATTGGCGCCTCCAACAGAAGTTTGTGTGGCATCTAGAAGAAGAAATATCCTCTCTCGTACGGGCAAGTCTGTCTGTAAGAGTAACAGAACAAGAAAATATTATAACAATTAAATGAGATGAGACTAATTGTTGATCCCAAAATTTCAGAGGGTTAATTTTATACCTTTTTCTTTACTATCTTCACAAGAATGGGAAGAATCCCTGTATCAATCACCTGCTGATGGATACACTCACCAATATTGTTCATCAGCATCTCCAGTAACTGCAAAATAAGAAAAGTAAGTTAGCAGAGTGTTATAAATTGCAAGGGATCGATCAAGGATGAGGTAAGAGCAGGACAATCACTATCAATGCATATTTGACAAAAGAAATAAAGTCGCAATGACATTGAATAATGTATTCATAAAGCATAAGTAACAACTCACCATCACAGCATATAGTTGAGTATTAGGACTCTTGCTCCCTAAACGTTTTTTAATTGCTTTTACAACATCTCTAGCTTGCCTGCACATCAGAAAAAACAAAGCCATTCTAAGAAAAAGCTTATATGTCCAACTTAGAACATTAGCTGCACTAACAAAATCAGTATATCAACAATGACAAACAAGTATATAACACCATCAAAGTACAAGCAGTTTGCATCTGTAGTGTATATTTGCATGAAAATAATAAAACATAAGAAGCAAATCTCATTGAAATACATATAGTAATCCCATGTCGTAATTACTACACTTGTTGAAAGGTGAGAAATGCTCACCGCTGATCGCTTGCAACTAATTCACAGATTTCAATATTCTTTGTCCAATCTACTTCATCAAGCTTTTCACTAGTTGCAGAATTGACCAGATCAGCAGCCATCTGCTACCTATTTCGATCCTTAAAACTCCCAAAGAATAGGCAAGGGAACAAACTCTGTAAAACAAGTCATCCCTCAGTCAGCAGCGAATATATATATATATAAGAGATCCACATTCCATGGTAGTAATCACCAAAAAGAATTACCAGACAAGTCAGTGTCAGAAGGATTACTAAAATAAGAAGACCAAAAATTTGAAAAGTTGGCAAATATACAGAGAATATATTTTCTTGAAAATAACATTCATAATATTAGTGAAGAATACGGAGGGGGACCTAGCACTAATTTCTTGAGATTCTCCACTGATGGATGACCCAGTTGATTATAAATATCAATAGGAGAAGCTAAGGCTGACAAAGCGACGAAAGACTGCAACTCGCCAACATAGTACATTCCTATTGATTCACGCCGTTCTCTAATCGTCTTCGTGG
>JAOXYD010000134.1:19504326-19525567 GCA_028565735.1 Pinacopodium congolense
TGTTTGAACCTATAGGCTAGCATCTTACACCAATCGCAAGTTATCTATTTCGAGGATCGATTATAAGTCTATAATTCATGATCTATCTTCCACCCGGCTTTCGTATTTCTTATTTATTTTGTCAATTATCTTTAGTATTTAGTTTTGATGTCTTCACTTCTAATGGTTTTATTTTCTTTTTAGCAACATTAGAGATATCAATTCACTCTAGCTCTCTGTGAGATCGATCATGACTTGCCCTAACTACTTAGTTAGGTAGGTTAGGTAATTTTATTATTTGGTCGCTTACGACCAACTCACCAATAGCACATCGTTTATAGTGGTCAAAGAGAGAGGAAGGAGAGAAGGAGAAAGGAGAGAAGGGAAAAAAGAAGAAGGGGTTTGTTATATTTCGTCATTTTTTAGATTTGTCAACTGAAGCAATTATATCAGGTGACCAATAGACGGTAGACCATATTCAATTGATAGATAGATAGTCGGTTGACCGAACAATACATCCACTCGACCAACAAATACTCGGTTGACTGAATAGCGTATTTGGTTGATCGAAGGTCGAGACTCATATAAGCAATTAGCTTTCATCCGAAAAATAAACAAAAATTCCAAAAAATTCTTTACAAACATATCATTAATTAATTCCAAATAATTTTCTACAAACATATTACTACAATTAGGTACCTTTAGCATGTTTATTGCCATATCTTCACTTGGTTCAACAATGGTGATTTCTTTTATTTTCAAAGGTACCTACAAAATGAAAATTCAACGAACTTTTAGTAAAAATATCAATTTGGGTCCATGAGTGTTAACTTTGTACCTTTTGTAATCGAATGAAATTACATTTACATTTCTTAGACGATTATAGTAAAAATAACGTACATGTCCGTTTCTTTCATAATAGATGCTAAATAAAGGAGTGAAGGATCTATATGTATTTTTTTATTTATAATGGAACCTTTGATGAGGCTTTTGTCTATGATAAGTGAACGCTCTATTATCATTAAGTCTATGTTGAAAATTTTTTTAGGTCTTGATGCATATATGAATACATGATGCCAAGGATGGGTTATAACTAATGATGCATTTTGAATAACCTTAGGCATTCATCTTCTAAATTCTTTCCCTTCACAAAAATAGTTTTACTAGTTGATGTTTCATTGCTATAGCCTAAGTCATGTTTATCGTTTCCTATTTTTTTAATACTTAACATATTTTCTAGTTTTTCTTTACCTTTTATAAACTTCGATAGTGATTCTTTAAGTGTTTATACTTCTTTCTTTAAGGCCATATTTTCGTTCAGTAATTCATTTTTATCTTTGGCCATTGCATCTAAGTCCTTTATAAGATTATTATTTTTTAGTTTATACTCATCTATTGCTTTCATGAATTCTAAGTTTTTATCATGAAATGCTTTCTTTTTTTTAGCCAAATATCCTACAAAGTCAAATAGTTTTTCATATGGGTATTCAATTTCAACTTCGTCATTTGGGTTAGGGATACTTACCTCATCATAAGCTATAAAATACATGTTTATTATTTCTTCTTTTTTCATATTCACTTGACTCACTCCACGCGCTTTTAATTCTTTTTTCTTGTAATTTTTCTTTTCCTTACTCTCCTTCTTTTCTTCCTTTTCATCTTCTTAAAGATGCGAGCAATGAGACCTCTAATGCCCTTTTTCACCACAATCAAAACATGTAATATTTAATAATTTTGTTTTCGATTACTTACCCTCCTTCTTGTATATTAGAGCTTTTCCTCGGATAAGCTTCCTTAAATCTCTTGTAATAAATGTGACAATTTATTCTTCACTAATTTCATAAGATGATTCTTTGTTCTTACCTTCATCATTCTTTGTTGTATTAAAAGTGATGTTCTTATTTTTGGGTGCATTTTCTTTTTGCGTGTCCTTTAGCACCATTTCATGTGTAAGTAGTAAACCAACCAGCTATTTAAGTGACAAAACATTGAAAACTTTCGCTTCTTGTATTTCTGTCACTTTAGGTTCCTAAAGCTTTGGTAGAAACCTCAAGATTTTCCTAATAAGTTCAACGTTAGAATATGTCTTACCTAGACCTTTTTAAACACTAATAATGTTGTTACAGTGAGCATAAATTGAAGAAATATTTTCATTTTGCGTTGTTTTAAACAATTCAAATTGACGAGTAAGCATGCTAATTTTTGTTTCTTTTACTTGATTTGTGACTTCGTGTGTAATTTCTAATGTATGCCATATGTCATATGTAGTGTCGCACATTGAAATTCTATTAAACTCTTTAATGCTAAGGATACAGAATAAAATATGCATGGCTCTACTATTTAATAAAGCTCATCTCTTTTTTTTTTTTGACTTTTAGTTCTTTATCATCCTTAATCACAAACTCATTTCCTAGTAGTTTTGAAGGTATGGTGTTCTTTTTAGAAACAATAAGACATAAATCAATACTCTTACTTTTTAAATAGTGTCTTATCCTATTTTTCCAATATAAGTAATTATTTCCATCAAAATAAAGTGCTTTATGTGTATTTTAATCTTCAAGGCTAGAAGAAGAGGAAGCAAAGTTATGCATCATATGTGCCATATAATCTTTACTCACTAATTCGTTAGAATTAACCTACTGTAAGACCTACGCTCTAATAACAATTATTTAGTTTATTATGGCACTAAGAGGGGGTGAATTAATCTTAAAAATCTTTAATATACTAAACACAATAATATATGCGAAAGCTTAAATAATTTGCACAAATTCACCCAATCAATCATAAGTGCAAAATAATAAATAGTAAGAGATGAGAGAAAGAACTATATTTGTTCTGCTTTGGAGCTATCTATTTACTCCTAGTCCAGTCCCCAACACTACTAATGAGATTTGGTTCTTATTGCAACTTCATCAAGAAAATATCATTCAATTATAATCCTTTTTTACAGGCTAAATGAGAACCTTTTAACTCACTTCTTTTCTTAGGCTTAAGAATAACCTCTAAAAAACTCACAAAAACAAAAAAAAATACTTTTCTCGCTTTACACAATGTAATCAAGAGGCTTAAAGAATGAATGCGCATAACAATGAATTAAAGCCTCACAAATAAACACTAATACCAAAAATGACTTGAAGAAAGAAGGCTCGTATATATTAATAAAAAAACTTTTATTCTTTATATATTTTCACATTATAAAAAGACCTATTTATACTACTCAACATATCTATTGTATAACGGTCTTAATATTCGTTATATAACAGGCAGAAAACAAAAAAAAATGTTTTGATCGTAGTGTAATATGGTGAATCGTGTCTTTATCTGTAATTTTAGCAATTGGTTGAACGGTAAACCTTTGTATTTAGTTAGGTCGACCTTCCTTCATTCAGTTGATCGATATACCTTAGAGTTCGGTCGACTGATTAAAATTATCTAGTTGACCTATATCAAAACCTATAAGCACTCTTCCTAACTTAACTTCAAATCTTTCTTTTATAACCTTTATTATCTAATCTTCATACTATCCTAACCAATTAAGATAATCATTAAGAAGATAAGATTAAATCAACCACATAAACCTCTTGATTGTGTACTTATATGCATATTCTAAAATATGTATGTATGAATGATCAATTATAAGCCTCTTAAACATGCCAAACAAAAAAACAAGCAAAGTTTACAAAACATGAACTTATTTTAAACACTCCTTCTTCAAGCTTAAGTCTTCATGTGATTCTTTTATTTCCAATTTCAAGACCTTTCAAATGGTCAAGCTCAAGCTTTGTCTAACATGTCTTTCAACATCCTCAAAAGCACAAACATTAGTAATATAATTTGTTTTTTCATTACCAAAATAAGATGGAACTATCCTTAGTTCAACACTTTTGCTTGTAATTATACTCTAGTGTCTGCAGTCACATGATTTTGTATGTTGTGATTTTTATTTTGAAGCACGCTAGCATTATTGTACCATTATTATGTATGTCCTTACATATGCTTGTATTATCATTGTATTTTTCTTACATTTTGTTTATGTTTCTACCATTGATATTCAGGTTTAAGTATAATCTGAGGGCTTCGACTCTCAAGTTTTATGTGTCAGTTACGTATTTATTTCGAATTGTGACAAGTATTTTAAACACTAATATGAAGCTAGATGACATTTCAATAATGTTAAGTAAAGAAACAAATCTTAAGAGTTTTTAACTCCTTTTGAACTCAAAATTGAAGTTTCCCCCTTTTCTTTAAATTTATTTCAATTAGGTAGGATGTTTATAATGTTGTTTTATACACCCATTCCTTCAATCTTTGATCTATCTATAGGGAGCAAGTCTAGAGAGTGATGCAATTTAACTATACTATAATTTTAACCAATCTATTTGTCAACCAACCAAAGGTAAATGCACCTTGTAGACAAGTAGTATAAAATAATGAATCACCAAGTATCTTCTCTCTAAGAATTTAAGCATAATACTAAATCAATTAATGTGAATTATTTAGACGAATCCAAGTTGATTAAATAAAGAAAATAAAAGTAATTAAATAAAATAAAAAGAAATAACATTCACTCTAAACATGAGCTAATGAATTAGGAATCTAATGAATGATAAATTAGCTAAGGCTTCGAATTTCAATGGATTAAAAAAATAAGAAACAATTTGTTGGAAAAATTTAAAGCAATCATCATGAAAATAAGATATAACCATTAGTTATGGAAATACCTTTTCTCTTTTAACCCAGTTCATCTATTTGGTATAATAAACAAATTGAAATAAAAGACATTAATCTCAAGATGCTTAAATTTAAGTTCGATAGATCTAAGAACCTTCACAAAAGACTTTAGAGTTAGTCAACAAATAATTTCAATTGTGCCACTTAATAAATCTTCTAATAATTAAAAGCCTACAATCATGAGTCCTTCAATCATCTAAAAATCTAACTAAAATGGTCAATCAAAGAAATATTAAATTAAGCACTTTAATTAAGCAAAAATCTTCTAAACATGTAAAACTCATTTAATTCTAACCCTAACTAATCAAATTAAGCATACATAATTATTAATGAAACCAAATATATAGTAAAGCACACATTCATTGATGATAAGCAAGAGTTAATACAAAGTAAGATAAAAAGAGAAAGAAATACAACAAAAATTTGGTCTATTCTAGTGAAACTCACTCAAATCCACCTTGAATGTTTTTGAAACTCCAATATACTTGTTAAATGCAAAGAAAGAATAAAAGAAAAAGAAAACCTAAACTATAACCTAAATAAGAATAAGAACAAAGTAAGAACTCTCTTCTCTAATCTATTTTCAACAACTCTAATCTCCTCATTTATGTGTTTTTAAGACCTTTATATAGGTTTTGAGTGGTTGTTAAGGCTTTGAAATGATTTTGGAGTGATTTGCCAACTTCTCCATTTAAAAAATATGAAAATGATGCGTAATAGTAACTTAAATGATGGTTCATAAGTACCTAAACAACATTGTTTACCTACCGCCGTTTAAATCCTATAATTTGACAGCTTCTACCTCTCTTCATATTTTCTGATTTAATTTCTCCCAGTCAACTCCAATGAGCATGAAATTTGGTATATGAGTTTTTTACATGATGTTTTTTCTCACCATAAAATTTCAAAGTAATCTGATATCTAAAAGTATACATAATGTATCACTAAAGTTACCTGTATCAAAGCTAGTACTTATTTGAGTTTCTCTTACTCTTCGCTTGATGCATCCTTCATAACTTGTCATATAGCCTTGAAATTTAGTGTGGGACTTCATAACATAATATTCTAAGTCTTCAAATTGATTCCACACTTCTTTAAGTTCAAAAAATACCTCAAATTGATTCCATTTGCATATTTGAACTCCTTTTTATTTTTTTAATTCAATTAAGTCAAAATATATTTGAACCTATTGTATAATCAAAAGAACTCGTAAATAGGACAATTTTATAGATATTTAAGAGTAAAAACGCATTAAAGTATGGTATAAAAGTTAATATGAATCGCTTCTAATAGAGAGAGGAGAGCTTGTGTTTGTGTACTTCATAATTATACAAGACAAGGAGACTCTTAATTAAAAGCTCTTAGAGCCCTCCTGTGCATAAATGAGGTCATTATTTTCCAAAATGTGAAAAGAATGCCCTCCTTTACACACATGAGCCCCAAGAATGGTCTATCCCTCCATCTTTTAACACATTGACGAAAATGGGAGGCCCTATAACAGGGATATCTTGCAACCTTGTATTAAAATTGAGGGGCATTTTCATCAAATAAAATGTTAATTTACAAAAGTGTCTCAAATTTATAATATGGAAGGTTGTAAAAGGCACTTGTTATGGGACACATGCCATTTAAATTGTCCCTCTCATTACTTAAATGCTTTATCTTCCTTTCTCTCATAATCTCTTATATGTGAATACATGTATGTCAATGTATAAAGAAAAAAGTTAGATGGCCCTTATTGGTCCTCTTATGACCACCCATAAGAAATGACAATAATGCTTCCATTGTAATGATAGTGTATATGGGGTTATTATGGTCACATCGACTATTTATCATAAACATATTATACATATAGATAGGATGAGAAAGAAAATAAACGGATAAAACTTGCAAATTTGGAACAAAACAAAAACTGAATTGGACAGTGGGGTAAAACAACTACCATGGAGCTATAGACAAAATGGGTGGTGTGTAAATGAGTTAGACAAAGGAGGTAGACATCATGAGAGTAATAATGAGTTAAAAAACAAAACTAAATGGTGAACAACGAAAGAGAGATGAGAAGAACCAATAAGTCGGTTGAACAAAATCAATTAATTGATAACCAATTAAATTAACTTGTTTCTGAATTAAATGCTTGGTTTTAAATTCATGAATTTTTGTATTGAAAATCAATTAATTCGTCTGCTCTAAATAAATTCGGTTACATTTAGTCGATTTGATTTGATTTTGTAAACATTGCTAAAAAAAAGAAAAGTGTCATTCATATCTCAATAACTTATTATTCTTTTTATATTTCAGTGTGAATTCAAAAACAAGAATCTGAAGTTATTTCTATAAAAAAAAGAGTATGAAATTATTCTTGAGTATCCATTGAATTAATATATTAAAACAATGCACCTAATGAATCAGACTAATTCAATATTTCAAAAGGGATTATAAATGATAAAGAGATGCCAATTAATTTGGAAAAATAATTCAACTTCAAAATTTATCACCAATCTATGAAATGAATGGTATATCAATTTTTAAATAGTTGAATTGATAAAATTCTAGAAATGCATTAGACCCAACATAAATAAGGTCCTTATTAATTAGGATTTAACTTAAAGACTTGTGTGCGATGAGAAAATCTTATACTTCTTGAAAAATAAAATGACTAAAGAATAAAAAAAGCATTAATTTTTTTTTGTAATTTTATAGCCAACATATATGGAATTACTATGATTAAAACAATGAATGAATACAAGATTTTCTATTAAGTACTACAACAATTTATGTTGCACTTAATTGAACAAATATCTAAGTAAAAATAATAAATATTTGATCTAAAATAGTTATTATACTTGAAAAACTTAGGAGATGTTTAATTAGGTTGTGAATTGTAATTTTTTGTTGTGCTTTTATATTAATTATTGTATTTTCTCTATCGATTTCTGTATTGTATTCGATTTTTTTATTTAGAAAAATAGAAAATTAAAACTAAAAATCAAAGTTGAAGTAAACATGATCTTAAAAATTAAATTGATATATACATATTTATTAATATTAGTGATATTATATCCATCATTTAAGTACACAATGTTATATTTATTATTTGAATTTTATTTACTTATTCTAAATAAAATTAATTAACAAATAATAGCGATGAATAAAAAGTCCATTAAGCATCCTCTTTAAGATTAAAGGCCTCGAATTTGTAGTTTTCGGACAAGTGAATTAAATATTATGAAGGAATAAGGATGGGAGTTTTGGAAATTAGGTATATCTAACGGCAAGTTGATAAGGACGAATGAGAGTGCCACGGCAGCAAAATTAAAAAAATCAAAAGCAGGATGGAGCGGATTTCAGCAACGTCAAAAGGCAGCCTGAGTTGCATTTGCTCTTCGTTTGACTTTCTCAGTGAGCAGCCAAATCCTCGGATTTCTTGCAAACTCATTCTAGTAAAAGTCATCATCGTAATCATCAAATGGGGTTTTATCCTCTCATTCGCAGTGCCAGGAGATCGTTTCTCTCCTATCGCTTCCTATCTCAAACTCCCGTCTTCGGTGGTGGTGCATCGGAGGATAATAATACTGCAAAGGATGTATCATGGAAGCAGAGGCATTATTCCGGTGGCTCCCGCACCGACTTCATGAGAGGCGCTGTGTTTTGGGAACCCAACAAGCCCCTTTCTATCGCGGAATTCAAAATTCCTCGCCCCAAAGCTGGCGAGATTCTTGTTAAAACTAAGGGTAAGCTGTTAAATGATCTACCTTTATCTTAATTTCAAAGGACCTAGCTGTAGTTTAATGGAAATGGAATGATGAATTATTCAATAAAACAGGGTGTGGGGTTTGCCACTCTGATCTTCATGTGATCAAGGGTGAAATTCCATTTTATAGTCCTTGTGTTATTGGCCATGAGATTACTGGCGAAGTCGTTGAACATGGTCCTCTCACTGATTCCAAGATCATAAACAAGTATGCCAATTTCCTTCACCTTTTGGTTTCTTTAACTCTCCTGCCATGGAGTCTCAAGTGCCAAAACTAAATTCATTTTCAGATTCCCGGTTGGATCAAGGGTTGTTGGAGCTTTCATCATGCCGTGTGGCAACTGTCACTACTGTTCTAAGGTGATGATCTTTGGTCTAATTCTGAGTTGAATCTTGGAAGACTATTATGCTAATTGATCTTCTGTAAATGACAGGGCCACGATGATTTATGTGAAGACTTTTTTGCTTATAACCGAGCAAAAGGAACCCTTTATGACGGTCAAACCCGTCTATTCCTCCGTTCAAATGGTCTCTGCTTTGTGCTTTTGTTTCCTATCTTGGCCTTTTGGCGCATAACATTTTAGGCATCATATCATTGCTCTTAAAAACTGGAATCCGTAGCATTTTTCTTCAAAGCTATATTAGATAATGATAAAGAACGAAATCCCGTTTTCTTGTGAAATGTTGTATTGAATTTTTGAGACCTAAATTTGGATATTTGCTAATCTGAAACAAGATATCATATCACAAATTTCTGATAGAACCCTCTTCCTCCAGCTAGAATTGAGTCAACGACTATGAATTATTAGGATGCCTTCCGTTCTTTTTGGGTTTACTATTAGGGTGCATTTGAAATAAAATTTATTTGCCTGGAAAATAGATTCCTATTTATTCAAAATTTGGTTCTTTAATTTTTTTGTTAATTCCTGAGAGGAAAAGCCTTATCCTATGTTTTCATTGTACTTCAAGAGTATTTTGGTAGTAATATTTATCTTCTTTTTCTCATCTTGCAAGATAAGTATCACATGCATTTACAATTGACACGCGGCCGTCCTTGATCCTTGTTTTTGTATGTTTTTTGAGTGCGACATGTTTACTTCTCGTGCAAGAACTTTCTTGATCATGTTGTTATTGCCTTATTATTTTGCTACTGCTTTTAAGGTTTTTCCTGGTAGTTGAAACTTTGTTTTTCATCTGCTTCTTGCGTTGAAATGGAGCATGATTAGAGAGCTGAGACTCTTTATCATGCAGATAAGCCGGTATATATGTATAGCATGGGAGGCCTTGCAGAATACTGTGTTGTTCCAGTAAATGGATTAACCCCTTTACCAAGCTCGTTGCCCTACACGGAGTCTGCAATATTGGGTTGTGCAGTATTTACCGCTTACGGTGCTATGGCTCATGCAGCTGAAGTCCGTCCTGGTAATTCTGTTGCTGTGATAGGAATTGGAGGTGTTGGCTCAAGGTAAACAGCTAGAATGTTGAATTTCACCAGTTATGTGTTTCTGCTGCATCCCTGTGCTCGACTAGTGAAACTGAGTTTAGTGAATGTTGTCCTGTGACTTGAAATTTTATTTTAAACGTGGGAGTTTGATGATTGAATGAATAAAGACTTTTTTTTCTTCTGTTACGTCCTATGCTCAAGCTTTATTGGGCCCATGGAAGTCTTTGAATGACAAACAAATGGCACCATGACTTAGTGTACACGATTATGCTGATGCCTAACAACCTGATCTTTTTGTAAAGTTGTGATCATCTAAATGAATTATTTCTGGAACTTTGTTATGCAAAACTGTTTCCCTTTCAGGATATAATATTGCTTATTCAATCTGCCATTTAGGCTAGAGAATATTTGTTCACTTAGTTATTGCTGATGTTAGTTGTTACGTGAGGGCTAGGATTATCGCTAGCACCTTCTGATTCTGATTTTGGAGTTATGTACTTGACAATGATTGAGTTGTCAAAATCTGAATAATAATTATTCTTGGCTATATCTAGTTGGAATTGCTCGGACCTGACCATCAATAAAAACATTTTTCCAGTTGTTTGCAGATTGCAAGGGCATTTGGTGCCTCTGACATTATTGCAGTGGATGTTCAGGATGACAAACTCACGAAGGCTAAGATTTTTGGTGCTACTCACACTATAAATTCAAAAAAAGAAGATCCCGTTGAGAGGATTAGAGTCTGTACACTTCACCCTTTCCTTTACGTTTCTAACAAGCTAATGGAAAAGATTAGCCATGTCCTTAATTTTCACTTCTCCAAAGTGATGTCTAGTTTGATTCCCGGGTTATCTTAACCTCATTTGTTGCTGTTGTTGTTTTCACCTTCTAATATTCTTATTTTGTCTTAGCTTTTAGCAAAATTTTCTGTTTCTTGGTATATACCGGATACAAGCCTACTGCACAAGTTTTACTGGTTCTTCTTAAGATGAGCAAATATTAGGTGCCCTTATGGTAAATTGAGGAAATAGCCATTTCCGTTTCTTGTGATGGTCAGGAAATAACTGGAGGAAGGGGGGCAGAAGTGGCAATCGAAGCCTTGGGGAATCCAGTGACATTTTCACAATGTACGAGAAGTGTGAAGGACGGAGGCAAAGCCGTGATGATTGGACTTGCGAAAGCCGGTTCTTTAGGCGAGATGGATATAAATCACCTTGTTCGTCGTAAGGTGTGAATTGGTCTCATACTTTCTAAGAAGTTGTTGATATGTTAAAACTTAAACATAGGATTTGTTATGATTAATGTTTGGTGAATGCAATGTAATGCAATGCAGATACAAGTAATAGGGTCATATGGGGGAAGGGCAAGGCAGGATCTGCCAAAATTGGTGAGGCTTGCAGAAACTGGTATATTCAACCTCAAGGATGCTGTTTCCAGAAAATACAAATTTGAGGAGGCAGCCCAGGCATTCCAGGATCTTAATCAGGGAAACATTGTTGGTCGTGCTGTCGTTGAATTTCCTTAGTTTCTTTTGCTTTCCTTCTTTCATTCCTTTCCATGGCATATGGGATAGGAAAAAGACTTTAACACAAAACCAATTGTGATGGTGTTACATTTGCAATTCAAATTCAGTAATATTTGGAAACACTAGCCGTTTGATTGAGCTTTTAGTTGTAGTTTTTGGTTGTAGATGTTATATTTTTGTATTGAATTTTGTGTATTTTTATAAATTTTTATGTTGTCTGTCTTGATTTCTGTGCTGTATTAGAGTGTTTTTTTTCGATTTTTATGATGTTTTTTATTAATTTTTGTGTTTAAAAAATCTGAAATCAAATAAAAAAACTAAAATTTTCTCAAACAGGAGATTTAGCTTTTTTGTTTTGTTTTGTCTTTTTGGGAAGACATGAAATGTTGAATGATTATTTTCATATAAAATTAAAAAATATAAAAAAGTAATAAAAATAAATTTTGTCTTATATGATTGATTATGGAAGGTTATCAATATAATACTATATAATTTTTTCTTTTCTATTTTACTTATAATACATACGAAGTATTTAATAAAAATGGGCTGAATCGAATTTGGACCCCCTAAGGTTCAAACTCAAATTTAAGTTTAATAAAATTTCAAACTCGAACTCAATTGAATTCAAATAGTTGTTGATTGGATATGATTTTGTTAATTTTTCATATTAATGAAGTTTTAAAAATTTTATCAACTTTAAATGATCCAGTTGAAATATTTATGTCTGATTAAATTAAATTAAATTTGTTAATTATGGATGATTTACGTGAAACATGCAGGTGATTTATTGAACACATAGCTAAAAAAATTAGTATGTCATGTGTGGGGAAAAGAAACCAACGAGAGACGGTATCTTGCGCTTACCGCCCTTTTGATGATGTTATTATATAATTATTATTATATATAAAAAAAAAGAGAAAAAGTAATTTCACCGTTTCGTTTGTGGAGTGGCGGGAAGGAAGCGGAAGCTTTTGTTTTCGTTCGAGGGGGGGAGAGGGGACTTTTCTCTGTTTATATTTATTGTTATTGTTATTATTTAGTAATACTAATATATGTATCTGTGGTTTTTTTTATATATCCATTGAAATTGAAGAAATAATTAGTAGTAGCAGTGGTAAGTCGTCTTCTCTTTAGATCCATTTGTAATGATCATTTTGTGTTTGGTTTCTTTTTTTTTTCTCTTTCCAATAGAAGAGAGAAATTCGGTGTCGGCTCTGCAGATTTCACCTTCTTCTTCTTCTTTTCTCTTTATTTTTGTTATTATTTATTGAAAATGTTGAAATGTAATTTCTGAGTTGTTCTGCTTCGACTTTTCTTCTCTCTAATCGTAGCGCAACAGCGTAAAACTCGTAACCGACCCTTCCCCCCCTCTTCTCTCTTCTGTTTCTTACGTTTCGTGTTGTGCGTGTGTTATTGCTTATTCTTCGATTCTCTGTTATTCTTTGGATTCACTGTTTGTTTGCTTTTTTGTTTGTTGGGAGTACGATTCTTCTTCTGATTATTACTGGACTAGGGTTTCTATTTATTGTTTATCCCCTCTATTTATATTTCTCCATTTTCCACTTTTATGCTTAATCAACTACATCTGGAATCATATTTCTTATGAATGAATTTTTACTCTGTTTTTTTAAAAACATAATGCTACTTGGTGGTATATAAGTGCCCATTAGTATTGGCATCGAATCATGTTGTTCTAGGTGAAGCTGATTCTTCGGAATTTCACAGGTGCTTGTTGTTCCAATAATGCCTCTTCTGAAGAAAAGGGCATTCACTTTGTTGGAACCACCGAAAGATTTGGACTCTAAGGACCTTGTTTATCAAGTCCGTTTCACTAAAGAGATCTTTCTCAATTATCAGTATCCTTCTTTATACTTATGCTCGAAGCACCTCTTACATTATTAATGCATGAATGGTCCTCCTTTGTTTTCCTTAATATTGGATTAGAGAATATTTGAATCGCATAAATTTGTACCGGCAGAGAATTTGGACTTGTAAAATCACCGGAAAAACTAACTTGACTTATGAAGAGGCTCTGGTTTCTGAAAAGTGTGCAACTGAGAAGATTCAAGTGATTCCCAAAGAGATAGAGGCACCTGCCTTGCGCATGATCCAATTCAGTGAGGACTTGTACACTGTTATAAATGATTGTTAGACGTGTTGCTATGTTAGTGTTTCTATTTTGTTTTGTAGGTGCTTACTGTTAAATGTTCGGAAGTTATATGGATTGATTGCTTTTCTTTCTCTTCCTGCTCTTGTGAGTAAACATATTGGTGCCAAGTTTCTGTCAAATTATAGTTATTACTTGGAAGTATATAATCTATTTTGACGTCTTATGGAGAGTAAAGCTAGAAGTGTAGGTGGCAGTCTATAGGCTGCAACATTGCAAAGTTGAGCCAATTTGTGTGGTTTTCCAGTTTCCAATGTTATCACTCTTTTGTACTGGTTTACTTCTGATATCTTTTTTTCATTGATTTCTAGAGTTCTTTGTTAGTTATGATTTAGAGATCTTTATTTTTCTATAATTTTTACAAAAAAAAAAAAAACACAGTAAACTACAATTTTCAAGTCATGAAAGGGATTGCTGTGAATATCCTGTATATCAGGAAGTATTCAACACATATGCTGATAGTTCTAATACCATGCTTTGGGAAACTTTACACTTCTTGGTTTATTGAGAATCTTCTTAAGATGTTTTGTTGAGTAATTTTTAATCTTATCATGCCATTGTAGGATGTATCCTCTGTTTGTGTCTTTTCTTTTTCACTCTTCCCGTGTTTAAATGAGATAAAATATAATAACTTTTCTGATTAGGATGGTTTCAATATGCCACCAGAACATATTGGATTAATCCATAGTAGGTCAAAATTATACTGCTGGTCAATTGTAACCTTTGTTGGTGTCATTGCAGTTTTGTCATACACGAAGTAGCAGTTTGTATGCCGATGTTCTTTGTGCTTGCGTTCATTTATAAGTATTTTTTTTATTATTGTGGTAATTTACTTTAGATGTCAATAAGGTGAGATTGCAGAGGTCCCAAGTACTTTTTAAGTATTTGCTATTAATTCTTTTACAGTTCGAAATTTATATCTTCATTTTGATCTATTTGTTGATCTGTTTATATTACAGGCTCGTGCTTGTCTAACTAAAACATTTTGGGTAGCATGATTGATCTTTATATGATGGTCTTGTGAATCTTAACTATTATGGTCTACATCAGCTGTGCTGTTAAATATAAGCTGAACAAACTTATAATTATTTTTTACTTAAGGAAAGAGAAAAAAGATGTATAATCTGTGATTTAAATGCATGATTATTTATGATTATGCTGTAGTTGTATGGTTGAGCATTCTTAAACAAAACGGGCATGATGCTGACTTATCGGTTGAATGGCCAGTATCTCTTATGAAAAATGCTACCATGCTGTACATTGAATCCTAGCAAAGTCTGCTATCTTGAACTTTAGAATGGAATGTGAAACATTTTTACTTTGTTACATGCCCGGGCACATAGTCTTGTTCCATTCATCTGCATGGATACTTTGAGGCTTGTGATTTTGCTTTTTCCAAGTTTTTTCTATGTTAGATAGCTCGGTGAATCTTTGAGTTGAGAATGTGAATGCTAGTTTGAATTTAAAAAAATTCTTTTAAGATTAAAGAAAGGTGACTTTTCAGTAAATTTCATGAGCTTTTGGTCTTTCAGGTATGCTGTCCCTGAAAGATCTTGCAGACACAATAGCTGCTAAGTTTCAGGAACGCTTGTTTGTTGGGGCTGAATTGTATGGAAGGAAGAGCAGTAATCTGTGTCTATGCAAGGTATTAAAGATTGTGGAGGAGGATAGCACCAACCTCCAATATGAGGTGGCATGGCTTGATAAAAATAAGAAAATAGTGGAAACTGCATTATTGAATAGAAATGATATGTCCTGGAAAAAAAAACCTTTCAGTAGAAGCATTTTGAGGTCCTTTATTCGGGATTCTACATACCGAAGTGCTCCCTGGGTAATTCATGACAAATTAGCAAAAAAGTACGGAATATCAAATGATCCACCTCAGGAGTTGAAGGACAAAGTTATTATTCGGGATGGACTCGTTGTTTGCAATAAAAGGAGGAAAAATGCAGATGATAGCAAAAAAACTGAGGTAGGCCAAACTATTTGTTTTGGTGAGTGGAATCTTTCAAAATATGATCTTGTGCTATTTGATTCATGTTAGGAATTGGAAGGATTCGGAAAGCGTAAAATGAAGAAAGTGGGCAATGGGAATGCTGAAGTAAATGTGGAAACGAACATTGACAGAGGTAGGTTAAATATTTTTATCGTCGACTGTTTAATATCTAATTGTTTGTTTTATAATATAGTTATGTGTACTTGGTTTCTTCTCTTTTAGTGTGAGTGATTTTATTTGACTAATAGCTCTGCTTGAATTGCAGAGAATGGTCATCTGCAGGTTGAACCTATCAGATATCCCATTGATGATCTTTTGGTTCAGCCCAGTGCAGATGATCCAGTCTTTACTGCACGTCCATCTCCCTCAAGGGACTTCAAGGTTCAATCGGAAGGTGTTGGGGATCTTTTAATGGCTTGGGATTTTTGTTGCTCATTTGGTAGGCTGTTACACTTGTGGCCTTTCTCACTGGAAGATTTTGAAAGTGCCATCTGCCACAAAGACACAAATTTGACTCTTATAGTTGAAACGCATTCTGCTCTTCTTCGTTTGCTGATAAAGGACAAAGGTGAATATTACATGTTTGTGCAGAGGAAGAACCGTAAGTTAAAGGTAAAATGATATTTGATAGAAAAAGCAACATTTAATATTTCTGCAGTGGCGTTTCAACTTTTGAGAAACAGGGCAGGTCATATACAATGTGTAGTTGTCAACTGGAGATTTAATCTCCTTGATGTTCTTCTAATTCATTTGTTACATAGATAGGGAAGGACTGATGTGTTTTGTGTTACTCTTCTGCTGCAGATAACAGTGATCAATTGGATAGAATATTTGTGTGATTTTATAGAGGCCATCAAAGTTCCTGATTTATCTGGTCACATATCAACAATTAAGAGGGGCCATTATGGTCTATTAGATACTCAAACCAAGTTAAGGATATTGCAGGAGTTGGTTAATCAAGCCATAGAAACAGATATTGTCAGGGAGAAGTTGGATGAGTATATTGAACAGAGACAGATGCTTGGGGCAACAAGGAGGGAGGAAGCAATAGAAGAAGCTAGAAAGAAAAAGGAAGAGAAGGAAAAATTGAAGTTCGAGTCTCTTCCTGATGGCTTTGTAAATGGGCATAGCAAGGATAGTGAAGGAAATAATTTTGTTGTATTGGCTAATGGGAATCACAGTAGTCAGAATGGGGAGGTAGCAAAGGAAACAGATGGTGGAGCAATTATTTCTCATCAGCATCATCCACCGGATGAAAGGTTTGTATTTCATTCAAATATTTCCCGCCCATAGATTTGCCAGAAACCCGTTCAAAAACACATACGGAAATGCATGTAGTTCTTTAATTTTGTCTAAACAGCATCATCCATTGGATAAAATGTTATACTTTATTGCCCTTGCATATATTTGCTAGGCACTTGCACCGAACCACATTAAAGGGAAATGCTTGTAGTTCTCTTTTTATTTTAATCTTGTTATTTCTAAACAGTGAGAAGAAACCCGTGGACTTGACTTCAAATAAAGCAGACAAGAAGCAGAGTATGGACACAGAAGTCCTGGTAGAAAACAATAGAGATTCATCTAGGAAGAATCGAATGAAGCTTTTGAAAGATGCCAAAGCTGATGAACTGAGGGGCAAAGAGCAGAGGGTGAAACTGCTTCATAATAATTTTGTGCATTGTCATTTTTGTTTATGTGTGTGCATACAAAACATGTCTTCCTATATTTATTGTTTTTCATCAATATTAATATCACAGAAAGAATATTATGAAAGGGAGATGGAGAAACGAGTCCTCAGGACCAACCCGTTGGGTAAAGACAGGAGCTACTGTTGGTATTGGTGGTTCCGACGAGATGGGAGGATATTTGTTGAGAGCTCTGATTCTAAGTTGTGGGGCTATTATAGTAGCAAGGAAGAGGTATGAATTCTTAATGTCTGGCCTATTGACCGTATGCTGCCTCATTTTTTAACTGACTTATTTCCCTTGCTATTGCTGCTCACCTGTAACTTTTTGTAGCTTGATGCATTGGTGGGTTCACTAAATGTTAAGGGTGAGAGAGAGAGGGCTCTGAAGAAACAGTTAGAGAAATTTTACAGCAGAATGTGGTAAGTGATCCTTAAATTGCATTTGAGACACGCATAAGAAAGTCTTCTAATAGATGTTGGTTTTCTTTCGATCATATTTATGCGCAATTGTGGTATATGATTTCCATCTCTTTTATCTCTTTCTTCTCCTATTGATTGGAATTCTAGCTGTATTACCAGTTATGCAGCAATACTTAAATATATCTCAGCGTGCATGTCCACAGTTTTACCATAGGCAATATGTTATTTCCCAATTTAATGTCTATCCTGAGGTGGGAGATAATGTCCAATGGAGGAAGGTTCTAAATTCCAATTCTTCTTTGCCACTTGCATTGATAGGGTTCTTGCAAACTTGTGACTACTTGGTATTGATATTCTAGTGTGTTGTTGCACTTGTTTTATTATTCAAAGATATTTTAGGTACATATGGAATGGTGATATAGAAATGCCAGAATCAAGCCTCCACAGCAGTCACCACTGGAGCCTCCATCCCATTCCCCATTCCCTACCCATCTGAAACTTTTTTTTTTCCCTAGAGTTGTTCTGACCTGAATTTGAATCAAGGTTTAATTGTATAATATTTTAATTCATCGTAAGCTTTGAGAATTCGTCATTTCAATGTACTATAATGACATACCAATCTGCATGAAGGTCATGTTATTTGTTTCCTACCGATTTTTAACTGAATTCAATATCTCACTCATGGATGCTCTTGCAGCGGGGAACTCCAAAAGAGATCTAAAGAGGCGGCTCAGAAGATTGCATTAGAAGAGGCTGTTCTTAGGAGATCTACTCGTGTACGGGCTCTGCCAAGAGAAAGTCCTACTAGTTCTTTCCTTAGGTATGTAAACAAGTGGAAGGAAGAGTAACTGATTGAGATGAAAACCTGGGCCTGATATTTTGGTCTAATCTACTAGTATAGGTGCTTTAGCTCACTTGGGATGGGATATATTACTAGAAATTCTTCATTCACCTCTAATCGAAATGTCAATTCTTCATTTTGTTGGAAGGGAATTTTTGTGGATGTAGGATATTAGTGGCGGGTTAATGTCAAAAATCTGATGGGAATGGAATTTTTTCTATCCATTCCTTTGACATTTGGAAATTAATTGCTGTTCTTTAAGTTAATGCTTCGATATTCTTGTTTAATGACACCCAGAAGTAGCTTTAGAGGAAGAAGTAAGGTTTGGATATTTGCTTTTATCTTCCTAGGAACCATTTCCATGGCACTATTTATTGGTAACAAAATCCTATTAGTGGTCGTGGTCAATTTGCGATTTTATTGGAGAAAACCTTGAAAGCTTTAGTATTTTCTCACTTTCCTGTTACGGCCTAAATCTTTGTTAAAAGATTGGAATTAACTGTTGAATAGAAAGTAACGGACGAGTCTAAAAGCCGTTTTGTTCCTCTGGTTATAGAAGGCCAATAACAGTTATTGACGATGATTGTGGGTGGAGTCCCCCAGTTGAAACTGTTTTCTCTAGCTTCTGATGAAATATCTTATTCATTCATTTGAATAGATACGCTTGAAAGTTGAAACACAATTTGATAATGTAAATTCTAACCCGGACGTTACAGCTAGGCGCATTAATCTTTTATAAATAGAAGTTGACAGATCTTGTAATTGTAGATGAAAATTTTGTGAACTACTCTAAAATCCGTTGTTGGTATTCGGCTTTATTAAGACTGGTATGCATTAAGCCTAGGGATCTTGTTGGATTTGAAATCAGTAGTAGAGTCCTCCAAGTACAAGTGAATTAGATGAACAATGTCATGTCAATGTTGCTGTTTTCTTGTACAAATTGCAAATAGACGCATGTGGTGTCTTACTACTCCATACGTTTGTCATGATTCGCGTGTTTGTGTTACTTGATGGTAGAAACGGACTGGTGCCAAAATTCCTATAGGTGATGGCATGTAACGTACGTCTATTAAAAACATGTTTTAAGACTAATACTGTACCAACCAAACTATAGCATGAAAAATTTCTATAATGTAAACAATTTGAAAACTGTAGTATCTCGGATCAAAATTTCGAGTAGGGTCTACGTAATTATATAGGATTTACCTAAAAGCGGTAGAACTTAATAGAGGTTGGGATTAGGGGTTTTGTTTAAAATGTTTATAAAATATTAAAATTCTATTTTAAGTTAAAACTTCTTTAAAATTTTTTGAAATGCTGAATTTAACTCATATTTAAAAAATATTAAAGTTTATATGACATTTTTTTACCTAAAAGTAAAAGAAAAATTGAAAGTCAAACATATATATTAATTTGGCAACCAATGGGTTAGAAAAGTAATCGTTCATTTGGTTTATTTTTTATTTTTATTTTTATTTTATTTATCTTCATTGATTTTCATTTTTTGTAATTTTTTTCTAAATTGGAATTTTTGTTGACCTTTCTGTAATTACTTATTATTTTCTATTAATAAAAGGTGGGTTTTATTGTATATGTCTCTTTAAACCTTTTTTTTTTTCTCGAGAAAGCTTAAATAATTCCTATGGGTATAATCAGTCATAACAAAAACTTAAGTATGCTTTATACTTGCTTCTCTTTTGAAGATTTTGTGCATCAGAACATCTTAAACTAGAAATCCTGAAAAAATTAGTATTATATGAAGATTCTTTAAAATCTCTAATAGTGAAACCTTGAGATTTCATACTCAACAAAGAGGTTTTATATCTTAGTCAGAATACTTGATATTTTATTGATCTTAGCATAATATTAATTTTATTAGAAAGTTAAGGAAGTTAATGATGACCCTGAAATTCTCGTGACCCTAATTAGGGTAGCTCTGATTGTTATTAGAGCCATATCATTTGACTGATTTCCATTTATTTGTTGTTTAAGTTAGTGTGGAGACTTCCTCTATTATGGCTACATCTGCTAGTTCTTCTCTTCCTCAGTTATCTGATGATCCTGTTCATCTTTCCTTTTCTCTATCCTTAGCCCAACTTCTTACTCAAGTTAAGAGAGTCCTTTTCAATAAGATTAAACACCTTGTGAAATAGCCCAACTTCTTGCTCAAGCTAAGAGAGTCTTTTCTAATAAGATTGAATACCTTTTGAAAATCACTCATCTTCCTAATGAAAATCGTATCTCGGATACTTTATCATCCCTTCTTAGTCCTTATAATATTTACCATCGAGATTGCTCATGAACTTGAAGTATCAGTGATTTTGTCCACCAATTGTCTTAAAATTCATGAAATAATTAAAATTCCCGAATGGAAAAATGTGGTTTATGGTCTACTTCTATAGAATAATATGTAAAGCTGGAAAATTTAAGAGAACTCATAGCTTTTTTTAGAGAACAACACCATACCCATCTTTATATAGGAGCTATTCATCTGGTCTTAACACTCCATGGTCATAAAGACATTCATGCTACAGCTCGTATTGCATTATTGGATACAGCTTATGCTAAATATTAAAATGCCTTAAATTTTCAAAAAAAATATTAAAATACCTTAATTGGTACTTTGTTAACTACACTCAATAATAGCAGTGTTATTCTCACTATTGGTATAGATTTTAATCTTCGATTAGATGATCC
>JAOXYD010000134.1:19528219-19541428 GCA_028565735.1 Pinacopodium congolense
TAAATAAATCATAAATATATTGATATTAATAGCCGAATAATATTATGAATAAAAATATATGTAAAAAAGTAAAGTTGGATTAATTTTATAAAATAATTTTAATAATAATTAATGAAAAATAAAAAAGAATATGTTCAGAATTTTTTTTAATATGAAAAATATAAGAATAGAGAATGGAGATGGTCTTAATGAAGTCAAAATTTTTATAATAAGATCGCTTTTGCCTCGCATTTTAAAAAGGTTTTTAAATTTTGGGATATTGGGCCTTTGGTTTTTGGTCCAGGAATCAATAGTTTGCAAGATATGTATCCCGAAAAGCCCAAGCCAAGAAAAATGAAAAACGATAGGGAATAAATAAATAAATAAATCAATTAAAAAGCCCCTTCCTCGTCCTCATGCTATGCCAGTAGCAGCGTGTGGACGGTGTTCGTTGGCTGAAACGCAAACAGAAACATAATAGTTTCAGCGAGCAAAAGCCAACCCCAAACATGGCTCTAATAATGGCACCAGACCTCTCTTCTCTTCATCTCCCAATGACATTTAAACACTCTTTATTTTACTCCTCCTCCTCCTCATCCCTTCTTCATACGCGTCTTCCTGCTCCTCTTACAAAGCTTCCTCATTTAACAAGAACAGGAAGAAAAAAATCCTCCTTTACTCTTCCAATCATCTTCTGTCAAACTACTCTAAGCCCTGAAACCCAACTGGAACTTCTCCATGTTGGCCAGGATCGTCTTTCCAAGGTTTCTTTCTTCTTCTTCTTCTTCTTTCAATGCTGTAGTGCTCATTATGTATTAAATTTAATAACTGTTGGATATGGCAGGTTCCTATTTCGCAAATCAGGAATTTCTGTATCATAGCTCATATAGATCATGGGAAATCAACTTTAGCTGATAAGTTGCTTCAGATTACTGGTACTGTCGAGAAGCGTGAAATGAAGGAGCAGTTCCTTGATAATATGGATTTAGAGAGGGAAAGAGGCATCACTATCAAGTTGCAGGCTGCTCGGATGCGTTATGCCTATTATAAGGATAACCAACCATATTGCCTCAATCTCATTGATACTCCTGGCCATGTTGACTTCTCATACGAGGTTTCTCGCTCGCTGGCTGCTTGTGAAGGCGCTCTCCTTGTCGTCGATGCTTCCCAGGTCAGCTCTACCTTTCCAGCCACTTTTTCTAACGTTTTTATCATCATAACCAGCTTCAAATTTTCAACTTATATCATCCAAGCTAATTCTTTACATTTTAATTTCACGCAGTATGATGCTTTAATTTGTTTTGTTGCAGGGAGTGGAAGCACAAACGCTTGCCAATGTTTACCTGGCCTTGGAAAACAATCTAGAAATCATCCCTGTTAGTCACTTTTGATTTTCTTCCCAACCATTCACTGTATGTTACTTCAATTTGCCTTCGAATAAAAGATTCTAGCCAAGTGTCTGACACTTTCTTTCTGTTAACAAACTGGAGGACCTTAGCATTGGTTTTACCGATAGATTGGAAGTGATGAAATGATGCAAGTTTAATCTTCAGATAACTTTTTTAATAGAGAAGGGCTTTCAGTACTATATTTGGATGATCAACTTTTTATCTTGTCTGTTCAAATGGTTATATGTATATATATTTGATTGAGATAGATTATTATCTTTTGCAGGTATTAAACAAAATAGACCTTCCAGGTGCTGAGCCAGAACGTGTTCTGCGGGAGATTGAAGAGGTTGGTGCTAAAGTGGAACAAGTTTGTTTGATTGATGTCTACTCTATTTGCCCTTGAAAGGTTTAGCCGTTTATGTTTCATAAACTTAGTCTTTCTTGTCAATTCCTTGTCTTGCTAAGACGGTGAAAACTGTTTCATCCTCAATATCACTAATTCTTATGATGGTAGAGCTCTTCACTGGATACCCAATTGCAAATTTGAAAAATCAACTTCTTTTTGGATAGAAGCAAAAAGAAGCAACCAAACCTTTTTGACCATGGAGCAACCGTATAATTTCATTGTGTGTTCTTAATCTGAAGTTACCATGCTTGTCAGTGATCCTTTTCTGACCTAGTCATGATACATTTGATTCATTTATATGTGACTGTTAGAATCTAAAGGTGCTCACAAATTGACACATCTTCCTGTGCAGGTTATTGGCTTAGATTGTAGCAATGCAATACTCTGCTCTGCAAAGGTTTGTCAATATTGACACTGAAATGCTTTCTTCTATGATGGAAATGATTCGTTGCCCTTTAGAAGCAATAAGCTATGATGTTGCTATTGTTATTCAGGAGGGAATAGGCATAACTGAAATACTGAATGCAATTGTGGAAAGGATCCCCCCACCCCGTTCTACTGCTGATATGCCCTTGAGGGCTTTGATTTTTGATAGGTAACATCCCAATTCATCTTGGTGATTGGTTTTATTGGTGCTAAGAACCATCTTTGCATATTGTTATTATCTGTACATCACTTGTATGTCCAAATTTGTTCTGAACTGGGTATAGACCATTGATGCTGGCGTAGCTTATATAATCCGATGTGCAAAATTACGCTTCATTGCCAGAGTGGGTTGGATGTGTGCTGATATTGTTTAAACTTTTGTTGATGGAAAAGTGAGGCTGCTATCCTGCTGCCGTAACATCCATATTTCCAATGATTAAGGTCGACCTAAGTTAAATTATATATGACGTTCAGAATGCAACAATTTGTTTTTATCCATATTTATAGATATGTAGCTGTTATGCATCAAGTGCATGTTAATTTGCATACAACTAGTGAATGCCAATGCATTTGAAAGGAACACCTTTTTTATTCTTCAAATTTGTGTTTAGCATGATATATCTCATTTTGACTTCTTCTCATTTAAGTAGCCTGTTTGTCTTCACAGGAAGGGTTATATTGTCATCTATTTTATCAGCTTGTGAATCCTTCTGCAGTTACTATGATCCATATCGAGGTGTAATTGTTTACTTTCGAGTCATGGATGGAAATATAAAGAAAGGTGACAGGATTTATTTTATGGCTAGTGGGAAGGTAATGTAGACTTATACAGTAATACACTAGTATATTTTGCTACAACTTATTTTTGTTCAGTTCAATGGTTCAACTACTTGTTTACAATTTTTCTATTACTTTTTCACTAAACTTGGTTCTGAAATGATAGGATTATTATGCTGATGAACTTGGAGTTCTGTCTCCCAATCAGTTGCAGGTGGAGGAATTGTATGCTGGTGAGGTAAAATGATGCCAGTCACTTGTCATTGCATTGTAATTTGGTCTCTCTCTCTCTCTCACATGTATGTTTTCAGGTAGGCTACCTTTCTGCTTCTATACGGTCCGTAGCTGATGCAAGGGTGGGTGACACTATTACTAACTATAGTAGAAGGGCTGAAAAGTCCCTTCCTGGCTATAAGGAAGCCACTCCAATGGTGTTCTGTGGCTTGTTTCCAGTTGATGCAGACCAGTATTTTTTTCTTCCTTGTTCTCATTGATTTTCCAAGTTCCTTTAGCAACATTTTACATGCTGGTGTCTCTAGGATTACTCATTTTTATCTTCATTTCCAGGTTTCCAGAGTTGCGTGATGCACTAGAAAAACTACAACTTAATGATGCGGCATTGAAGGTGAATAAGGACTTACTTATAAGCTATTATTTGCAGTTATTTTGTTCCAAGTTTTGAGACTTCAAGGTTCATGTATATTAACATTGAATCTGGCCAGCAATATGATTTTTCTATTGAATCAAATCTTCAAGAGTTTGATCACTTAGAAGAAATGGCCTTAATTACTAGGAAAAAAACGATGGAACCTGATTTTTTACATTATCCCATATGTTATTTTCTTCAAATTCTTTTCTTCTGCTCCTTGAATATCTCACTTTTACGCATTAGTATTAATGTCTATGGTAGGCTGGATGCTCTTTTCAGATTGAAGGATTGTGCCCAGAAACCATTCAACTCAAGAACTTAAATTGTTAGATGAGGCTTGTGAAACAGTTAATAATATTCTAATGCACCCCTTGCATAAAATATGGACAAATAATTACAAATGAGAAATCCTTTATAAAATGGAGTAGTATAGCTTCACCATATAGACTTTAGACACCTTGCCAATGAACTACCAACCCTAAAGCTTAAGTTTTTACCTAAGAAACAACAATGTAGTGGGCATTACTCCACATCTTCTACTATCTTTTGTCTTTTGAAGTTAACAAGGTAAGACTAGTTTGAAAATCCAGGGGTTTGAGCATCTGGCTTACATGTGCTTAGTTGCCTAATTATGTATTCTCATTATGTGTCAGACACTAGGATCTCTAGTTCATCTAGCTCAAATAATTTTAATCATTTTTTTGGGTTCTATTTTCATCAATCCTATGTTTTCTATTTCCTCATATTAGACTTGTCACCCCTTTTTGGGTATATATGTTGGGTCATTGTTTGAAAGGTCTGATTCTGCCTGTTCTCTGCAGTTTGAGCCTGAAACTTCAAGTGCAATGGGATTTGGCTTTAGGTGTGGGTTCTTAGGACTTCTCCACATGGAAATAGTTCAGGTCTGTTTTCTCTTAATGGTGTAACCTATGTTTGTGATTTATGGCACTTCAGGATTGGTTCTGAAGTGGGTATGTTCATACAGGAAAGGCTTGAGAGGGAATACAATCTGAGCCTAATAACTACTGCTCCCAGTGTTGTGTACAGAGTGAACTGCATAGAGGGTGATACTGTAATTTTCATTTAATCTGCACTCAAGATATGCTTAAATTACACCTATTCATCTTTGCATGTCACTTAAAACATGTTTGGTTGTGGCATAGTTCTCTCTATGTTTATTCTGTAGAAATCATGTTTTTAGTGGGTTCTTACTTTAGAGCAATTGTTTGAGACCTTAAACTATGTGCCTGCATATTTTATTGATTATTCTTTTAGAATCATGTCAACTTTCTTAATCCTGTTATCTAATATTTGTGTTGACAACAAATTTTCTTGAAGGTTGAGTGCTCAAATCCATCTTTGCTTCCTGAACCTGGACAGAGGAGATCAATTGAGGAGCCATTTGTAAAGGTCTTTCTGTTTGCCAAAGGACTTGAATAATATAGTAGGATGTTTATCAAGTCTCGCATGCACCCATTTTTTTCTTGAATTGTACCTATCATGTAATTTTATGCTAACCTGTTTATACAGATCGAAATGCTGACACCAAAAGATTATATTGGTCCACTTATGGACTTGTCTCAAGAAAGAAGAGGAGAGTTTAAGGAAATGAAATTTATTACTGAGAACAGGGCATCGATCACATATGAATTACCCCTAGCTGAGGTAACCTTCTTATAGCAGCCATGTGCTTCTACCCATAGTTGTTCGAGGGATTCCTGGGTTCAGTTGCAAGCTGTTCAAATCTTTTTCAAGTTTCTGTCAATCATCCTCTATATGTCACTTGAGTAGAATTTTAATTATTATTCTTTTACCAGTGCATTTTTCTCTTAGTTTCTTGCATCTTGATTTTACAGATGGTTGGTGATTTCTTTGACCAGCTCAAATCAAGAAGTAAGGGATATGCTAGCATGGAATATTCTTTTATTGGGTAAAGTCATAAGGCCTTTCAATAAGCAACTGACTTTCACTTGATGAGGATTCTTTAGTATTGCTTGGTGATTTTTCCTTGCAAGCCCTTTTCAGATATTTTGATTACTTTTTTGCTTATAAAGAAATGCAATAATCAAGGAAGAAGGTTTTGTTAGAGAGAGAGAGAGAGAGAGAGAGAGAGAGCGGTGACATACATATGTGGGGTGCAATGTTCCCTGGTGATCCTTGCCATGCCATTTAAGTGCGTACAGCAGCATTACAGGAAGCATCTGTCCTCAGATATATATATATATACTTTTTTTTTCTCCCGGAAAGCGATGTCAGAAAACTAATTGCAAAACTCTATTAATCTTTAAAGAGAAATTTAGAAGCATCCTAGAAACTGATACTGAGACTTGAAGGTTGTACCTATCACCAGAATGTATTTTTCATTATTGATGGGGTGGGGGTTGGGGATGCTGAGAACTATCTTGTACAATCGTTATGTTGGTGCTATCACTGTCAACTGGCTTTTGTGAAGAAATGATTTTGTAGAATGAATATGCTGAAAAATTATTGGAAGCAACAAAAACATAATGTACAGAATTATCAAAATTGACTATTAGTACACTTTCAACTCCAAATGTATAAATTCATTGCATACCATATTCTTCAGAAACTAAACCTTGAAACTGGAAAAGCCACATGGTCAAGGAGAGGAGATTCTTTATGTTTCTCCATCTTGAGGTGAAAATTTAAGATACGTGCACTCATTCATGTTTGAACCATATGATCTTTGTTCTAGAATACTTACCTGGGAGGCTATACCTTTTATTAATCTGCTCCTACTTTTATTGCTAGTTATAAGGAAAGCGATTTGATCAAGCTCGACATTCTAATAAATGGAGATCCTGTGGAGCCTTTATCAACAATTGTACACAGGGATAAGGTAAATGTGGATATGTATTGGACTCAATGGCATCAGTAGACACTCTGATAATGGCATCTTGCTTATAGTGGCTTTTAGTTATTAATGTGATTAACTTTTTATATCAATACCACTTTAATAAGTTCACATTTGATTTTTGTTGACTTTTTTAAAAAATACTTATTTGCCATGATCATGTCAATTGTTAATACTAAGCATCTCCTTTTGCATGAACTAATAGAATAGGAGATAGAAACTTCAACAATGTTGTGTTGGAACATTTGTTGTTGATGGATCTCTCTTCTTAGGCATATTCGGTGGGTAGGGCTTTGACTCAGAAGCTGAAGGAGCTTATACCACGACAAATGTTTAAAGTGCCCATCCAAGTAAATTTTCTATTCTCTTATGAAGATTAATGCTATTCCTAATACTTGATTGTTATACCCAGTTTCAAAGTTAATTGATTGCTTGAGATGATTGTTCTCGTATTAGCGCTCTCAAGTGAATTGTTTGAGATGGTTGAGCCAAAGCTTTCATGTTTCGTTATTTTCAGGCATGCATAGGCTCTAAAGTTATTGCCAGTGAATCTTTATCAGCAATCAGGAAGGATGTTTTAGCCAAATGCTATGGTAAGAAGATCATTTACTTCTAATATGGTTCTAGATCTTATCTAAACATCTAGACACTAGTTAACTGGTGATTCTAGATCATTCTCGAAACTGAGTTCTTATATTTACTGTTTCACTGTTTAAGTATTTTCTCCTCAACATACGTTGCAAATGAAAAAGAAAGAAAACCAAAATGACCTTTTCCCCTTGTTGTTATTACAATTTTTTTAGCTGGATCCAGTGAGGGATCAAGATGTTCAACTAGTGGACTTGTTAGTAGGTGACATGATTGCTTTTCTTCTTCTTGTAGGTGGAGACATTTCAAGGAAGAAGAAATTACTTAAGAAACAGGTACCTCACTTGCTCAAAACACACTAATACCTTATACATCGGAATTTGGAGTTCTGGAATACTTACCTGGAATATGTTTCTATGCACTTCTACATTTGTGTTTTGTAAATAAGAGAATTAATTTTGTCACTCTCAGTTGTTCGTCTTCCATTAATGTAGTGACAATGGCATGTTGCTCTGTATGTTTTCTCAGGCTGAAGGAAAGAAAAGAATGAAGGCAATTGGCAAAGTTGATGTACCTCAAGAGGCCTTTATGGCTGTATTGAAACTTGAGAAGGAAGTACTGTGATATATATTCTGTTTTTACCCCGAACATTTTAGCCACCCCTGTAACTGTTCCATGTTTGCTGGAGGAAGAAGAAGGGGGGAATGGTATAGTTCTCATTTTTTTAAAAAAATTTGAGAGGGGGGAAATGGGTCTAATTACAAGCCTTCAAGGAAATTAGCAAATCTTTATCCGTTGTATCATACTGAATAAGAACAGTAGATGCAATTTTAATATCATTTTTGTTTTATTTTATCCTAGTTAAAAATCTTATAGAACATGATGTTGAAAGAGAAATTGTTGGCAGCATTTTTAAGTCACACTATAGCACGAAGTTGCCAGATATCTGAAATGAGCTAATTATTCCACGATTATCTTCTTATTAGCTCCCATTTTACCACTGATGATAGATTAATTAGAAGCCATATTAATCTAAGTTTAGGCAATGGAATAGATACAAGTTCTAAACATGGATATATGTCATGTAAGCTTATGATATAGGTGCCCAAGCAATTGCCAGTAATGTAAAGGAAATGATGCCCAAGTACATTTCTTGTTTTGTGATTACAAGTTTGCAACTGCTAGATGTAATAAAGGCGAGCTGTTAAACAAGAAGTAATAAACAAGATGATGAAACTCACAACTTATCGCAATCACTAGGAACGAAAGACACAGTTTCCTTCCCAAGATCATGAATTATCAACATGTTTTGTTGCTGAACATTTCCAAATATAGACATTCCACTCGAACTCCCCATTGCCAAGCACAATAATCCCAAGTTTGTATCTGCTATCATATAGTTCTCTGCTGGCAACTCCAAGTCTGCATCTTTAAAATGGAATACCATCTTTGGGACACTTACTTCACTTGCATCAGATGGCAATGTGAAGCACAGATCAAGCCCTATTGAGCTAGATTTGTCCACTGGTAGATCAATCTGTGATGTGAACTCTTTTTTCACCAAACTAAACGCACTTTCCTCTAAGTAGGTAATAGTGGTGCCAGAGTCAATGATTAGGCCACCAGAGCCATCATCTTGAAGAGAGAAAGTAGGCTTTTGGGTAGGTAAGCGATTGCCACCAACAGATATCCCTTGAAGATCAAGATAATAGAAAGATGGCTGTGATGGGTTATGGATTAATGGGGTGGTTTTGATTGCACTACTACTATTACTTGCAAGAGAACCCATCAAAAGTGTACTAGTAGCCTGTGTGTTTTCAATGGAAGTAAGGCAATAAGAGAATATGGGTTCCTTAAGCTGTGAAACAAGTGACAAGGGTCCACGACCAAGTCCCACAAGGCCGCCACCTTGTGTGAATCCATCACCTTCATTATCTTCTCCACAGCCGAAGCCAACACCGGGGACAGAGACCTTACCGAAAGTGAAGGTTTCAGTTGCCATGATACCTTGCGTTGATGAGTAATCACCGTAGGTGTAGAAATATTGGCAGCCATCGCTGCATGTGGCGGACTGAGAAAGTGCTTCACATAGATGGCTAGAACATGATAACTTGGAGAAAGTAGACGACCCTTTGGGATCAAAAATGGGGGTAGGCTGATCGTAACACTGCTTACAAGGGTTGCATTGTGTCCATATCAAGTCGCTACCAGTATCCATAATTGCAGAATAAGTGGTGGGAGGCGTGCCGATGGCTATCTCCATCAGGAACTCACCATTTCCTGCAACTACAGATGCGTCAACTGATGCAGCAGAAGAAGCAGCAGCTAAAACCATGGCCTTAAGCCGTTCCATTCTGTGCCTTCCACGCTTCATGCCGTGTTGGATGCGTTCAAATTTGGTTAAGTTCTTATCGGAATCCACATGCCTGAGGTTAATGCGAAATCCATTATTAACCTCCACATCACTGGATGCTGCTGTTAACGATGATCCCCTAGATGTTGAAACCGCGTGGGGAGCAAATATGGCTACTAACAGTAATAAGACCAAACACAAAAACTGGTCTGAACTCATGACATAAATTGTTGTAGAACACAAACACGACAATGTTGTTGTATTAGCTATATGGAGAAATATATATATCAAGGCAAGAACAAGGAATTGTCACTGAATGAGATCTAATAGTGTGCTAAAAAGAAATTTTCTAAAGATGATTGAGACGGATATATGATATGGGACAAGAGTAAATATTGAAAAGTTGAAATCTAGCTATAGCTTGAAGAGATGGAATGAAGTAAAGGAGATTGAAGTGGAAACAAAGGCAAATGCCGAATTGATAATGGAGTGGATGTTGATATATCTTGAGCTTGAGGTAAACCACGGGGAGGTTCTTGCGTGATGGTTGGGAAAAAATGAGAGTGAAAATCAACTACCTATCTTATTGACATGCGAAAGTAGCTTTCTAGCTTAAACAATTATATTTTTTAGTCCATTTTTCCTATTTGTAGTTTAACGGCACTTGTTTCATTTCTCTTCTTTTGAGTTCAAGCCACCTTAAAAACTAAAAAAAAAGAGAAAAATCTGAGTAATATGTAGCTGCAAATTATCATTATGTTTGTGAACGAAGGAATGGTATTGGCACACATGCCATTTTCAAAAAGAAGCAGCTACGTGTTCTAGAGCTTGGAGAAAGAAAATAATAATGATTGTGCTCAATGAAGAAAATGTTATTTGCTTGCAGTTTACAATACTTGGTCATAAGTATATAATATGATTATGAAGAAAAAAAGTATTCGAAAACGTCACAGAGGTAAGCGTGTACGTTAATGTTGTGGTCGGGCAACAACTTCCGTCTACAAAGTACACTGTACTTCGGCTTTTTTCTCCTATTCTAAATCCTTAAAATGAGGTCTTAAATTCTTATTCTTCCCTTTGTTCTATTTACACGACGTAAAAGCATAGCAGACTATAGGTTGTTAGTGATATGTAAGTAGGATGCTCGAGTGCTGTAGGTTGGTATTGGTATGTTTCTTACAATTATAAGTAGGATGTTCTTTTTGAGATTGGATATTATGAAGGTTGTAGGAGAGTAATTGATGTTGAAGACTGCTTTCTGATTTGTAGGTTGAGTTAGAACCGATTTTGATCCTGTAGTCAGTTTTTTGTTTTATTTTCTATTTTTAAAAATTAATTTAACTTATTTTTATTAATTTTTATGTGTTTTTTTAGAGTTTGTATGTTCTTTTATTAATTTTTATGTTTTTTTTCATTAATTTGTATATATTATTTTTATTAATTCTTATAGAGATCGTTTGATATTGTTGTTAATTGTAATTTTTTATTGAAGTTTTGTGTTTGCGTATTAATTTTGTAAATTTTTTGAGTTTTTATATTATATTAATATATTATTTTTTTCAATTTTTCTACTAATTTTTTTATTTTTATATTTTAAAAAATAAAAAATAAAATTGAAACCAATCAATCTCTTAGTAGTGAATTAAAATAAAGTTGTACAAAGGGCTGCACAAAACATCAAAACCTAAAGCACAAGCTCTAGTAGCAAGAACTAAAAAATCGCCAAAACCCAGGTAATTTGGAACATTTTTTTGATAAGTTTTTAAAGGTATAGCTAGTCATAAAACCTTACGAAATATTTTTCAAAAAAAAAAAAAAACTTAGGAAATGATATGATACCTTCTATCATATCAACTGAATAAACAATAAATTCAATTTTGTTAATTGAAAGAGAGGATTGTCTAGGGAGGATTGAAGTAGAGAAGTGTCTCGGAAAGTTGGTGGTCTAACACTGTAATTGGGTCGACGATTAGGTAGATATGGAACCAATTTGGTTGAACGTCCTTCTATGGAGTTAGGTGATGACTAATACATATGTAGACACTGAAGCTTCCCCTTTCCTTCCTTCCTTTGATGTTATCCTTCTAGTTTTATATGCCGAGAAACATTTTAAGATATGATATACGTATGTAAAAATACACGCGTACATGCAAAACAACAGCATATGGTAATATATCCAAGACCTCAAAAACTCTGGACTTCAAGAAAATGATAAATAACATTCTCTTTACCTTGTAGTAGACTTTTTATAAACACCTTGATTTAGTTATATTTATATCATCAAGCATATGCTAATGTATGTGTTGAATTAGAGGGGTTCTACCTTATTTTGATAATGAGAAAATAAACTTTATTGTTAATATTTGTATTTTAAGTGTTTTGAAAGATAAGAAGTTCATGTTTGATCACTCAAAGAGTTTCAAAGTAGAAAATAAAATTTTATGAAGATTCAAAACTTTAAGAATCAATTTAGTTTAAAATAATTTTACTCATTTTATTTTTAGTGTAAATTTTGTTTAATTTTATTTTAGTTGTTTAAGAGGCTTATACTTATTCATTCATGTATACATAATTTAGAAAATTCATATAAGTGCATAAATAAGAGATTTTATGTGTTTGATGTGATTGAACGTAGATGAACTTCTTGATGAGTGATTTGATTAAATGCATAATTTAAATAAATGAGTACAAAATGATATCTTATTATTTTGTGTTATTTAATTTAGTTTGATTTTTTAGTTTGGATTTTAAGCCTAATCGATTAAGGGCTTAAAAGTTATTTTTGCCGATCTTTCTATATTGGTCGACTGAATGACAAAGAATAGCCGACTGAACGCCAACTTCTAGCTAATCGATCGATCGAATTTTGCTTATAGTTGACCGAATGTTAAGAAAAATGAAGTGTAAATTTAGGATTTAACATATTATACAACGGTCAAAATCATCAACCTTTATAAAGTTATTATATCTATTAGACAACAGTTACTTGGTTGTTTGTTGAGTATAAATAATGTGATTTTTTTAGTTAGATATAGAGTTTTCATATAAGGTTGAGACAAAAATATATGAGAAACTGAGTGTATTTTTACTACGTGTTTCTGATCAAGTTTTATGAAAGTTTTTTTTTTTTGTTGAGTGGTGTGGTTGTATGAGACAATTTATTATTATGCATTCATACATTTAACCTCTTTAATATACCAAGTGAAATTGAGTACAGTGTGATTCTTGTAAAATCATTTTTTGAGTTTTTTAGAGGTTATTCTTTAACCTAAGAAAAAGAATTGATTGAAAGGTTACCTTTGAACCTTTAAAAGGATTATAAGATTGAATGTTGTACTTCTTTGATTAAATTTGAGAAATCATCTCAACAGTGGTATTGAAAACTAGATATAGGGGTAAGTAGACCGATTTGAACTAGTATAAATCCAACGTATTTCTTCCTCTCTTACTCTTTTGTTGGGATAGATATGGCACTAAGAGGGGGTGAATTAATGTTTAAAAATTCTTTCGTAGAACAAATACAAAGAGTAATATAATTGCAGAAGCTTAAACAAATTTACTAAAAAACAATGAGATAATATAGATGCAAAAAATAGAAATATAGATAAAGGACAGAGTACACTGTGATTTATCCTGGTTCAGAGCTATCTACTTGCTCTTAATCCAATCCCTAACACTATTGTTGAGATTTCATTCTTATTACAACTTCAAGATAATAATGTCACAAGTACAATCCCTTTTCACAGACTAAAGGAGAACCTTTCA
>JAOXYD010000134.1:19541528-19576671 GCA_028565735.1 Pinacopodium congolense
CCAAAGATGAGAACCATTACAACAAAGATGAAACTTAGAGAGGGAAAGGTTATGCATGCTAGGGAAAAGGATCAATAGCAGTTCACACTCAACAAGGTAGTGAATACATTCATTATTTGTTATTTATACCTTGTTTAGTTTAGAATTTATTAAGTGTGGCTTAAATGCCCATAAATGAATACCCATTATCTATTAAGGGAAATTTTTGTTCTATTTTCGATCCTTATAACTATTTCATTCCCAAAGTTACTATTGTTGATAATAGTTTTCCTTTGAATTGGATTGAGTTGGATGAAAATTCTTATTGGAATTGGAAGAAAGAAGTATGCTGAAAAAGATGAAGGGGCCTTAGTCATCTTCGTTACCAATTTCAAAAGATACACATTTTGTATCAGATGATGATGAGAACAATTCAAATGAGTCGCGTATACTAAAGACAAAGTCATTGTCTAAAATCTATAAGAAATGCAACTCTGTCGTTATTTTTTAATCATTCTTTTAATGATGAAATAACCAGTCTCTTTTAATGAAGAAATAATTTATAAGGAATGGAAGACGACTAAGAAGGATGGAATTGATTTGATTGAGAAAATGGAACTTGGAAATTGGTAGACAGATTTGAGAACAAAAATATTATTAGAGTAAAATAGATTTTTAGAACAAAACTGAAGGCAGGTAGCTTCATATACAAACATAAAGCTAGATTAGTAGTCAAAGGGTATTCACAACTAACTGAGGTGGGTTATGGAGGCACATTTGCACTAGTGGCCAGAGATAACAACAAGGCCAATATTGGCTATAGTTGCACAATGAAATGGAATGTCTTCCATCTATATGTAAAAGCAATGTTTTTGAATGGTGAACTTAAGGAGAAGCTTATAAGGTGTATAACCTGCGTGAAGCCTTATATGAGTTTAAACAAGCACCCAAGAGACTAGTATAGTAAGGTTGATGCTCCCTTAATAAAATTTGGTATTTGTAGCAATGAGAATGAAGCCATATTATTGTTAGTTTATACCTTTGCAGCCAATTTTTTTGTTGTAATTTATTTCCAAATTATTGTATTTTAAAACTCACAAAACTTTGATATGAATGCAAAAATCATGCACAAAAATTATCTCAAAACAATTCAAACTCAAACTTCTCACCCAAAACCTTTCAATGTGTAAATCACATGTATGATTGAAAACTAAATACTTGAATGATAAAAACTAATTAAAAAAAATCTATTTATAGGTTTAGGATTGCAAACTAATTGTTTATGACTGTTGCTGAATATTCTAAAGCATTAAACACATGTTAACATTGAGAAATAAGTATTGTAGCATAATTTTTACTCTTTAACGGTGATTTTTGCAAATTACAACGACGTTATTAATGCTTGTTGTTATAGTCCTATGTCAATGGTGATTAACAAAAACGTTGTTATTCTCCTACATAATTACTGTTAAAGTCCCTAAAATACATAAAAACTTATTCAAAATAATGATAAAGTAATTCAAGCATTCCAAGAACATAAACACTTTCTAAACTCACACACACTTAAAACCTTTTGAAAGCATTTTTAACTCGTTAAAAGAATTATTAAAAAACATTTCATATAAAATTCCTCTTGATTATGTATCCTCATATATATTCTAATTCATATACGTGTTATGCACGAAGGAGCCTCATTGATCACCAAAATGAGCTAGCTGAAACTTATATTAAAAAATACAGGAATAAACCTATAAGAATTCTAATGTTTCTTCCAAAACACTTGAATCTTAATCAAATCGCCATAAGCTCTTTCTTGCTTCCAAGACTTCATATCTAAGTTCTGCCATATTTCATTTTAAACACCTATCTTTCAAACAGTTAAAACAAAATAAAATATTAATCCAAATATTATTTTTCAACATCAAAACAAGTTGAATCTCTATTAGTTCAATAATTTTCTTTTTCTTGATGATGACAAAATCATATGACATTTATACACTTTAAACAACTACACATCATTTCAAAACATTCAAAATTACTTAATACCACATAATCATTATTTATCATGCAGTCCTATACATGATACCACAATCAACATAATTAATTCATCTCATAATCAATATCACAAGCACAAAGGCATTTAAAAAACTTCATCATTTCATACAAAGATGCCATAGACATTAAATTTTCAAAAATAACTAATTCCTCATAAATTCATCATAATCATGGAAATCTTTCTCAAAATCAAATTCAACCTCACAAAATCAATTTCAACTTTCAAAAAATCAAATTCAACTCATTTGGAAATAACCAAATTCCCATAAGCTCATGCTTTATACAAAAATTTAAAAATTTCTTTTATTCCCCCTTAATAGAACATAATAGAACATACATCTCTCCCCCTTTTTAGAAGCATTAAAAAGGTAAAAATAAACATATAACAAATTCTCAAACTTTAAAACAACATAAATCCAAAACCTTAAAAGAAAAACATCATAAATATGAAATAAGCATTAAAAGTCACAAAGAACTACAATCTATTATGCCTAACTTTCTTAAAAATTTATAAATCATTCTTAAAAAAATCCAACCTTTACCTAAAGCATGAAGGAATCATTATAACACATTGACTTCATAATAAAAAAATGAAACTCCCCCTTTCGTAAAAGGATTTTTTAAAAAATACATTACTTCCTTTTTTTTCTTTCAAAGACAACCCAACACAAGATTTTAACAATACTTATTTTCTTAAAGGAAGTTCTAACAACTCAATTTCATGATGAAAAAACAACTCAATCATCATTTTCCAAAACCAAAATTCTTAACCATTGATGGCTAAAGCAATGTTATGATCAAAGAGCCAATCAAATGTCAACAAGGCTCTTTTTAAAAGTTTAAAAATCATCAATTTCTTCACACCTTACAAAAACCATACATTTTTAACTAAGAAAATTTAACTCCCCTTAAGTGAAACAATTTTCAAGTTTTCAAAAATATTCAAAAGTTCTCGTGAATAATCTAAATGCTATGTCAAGAGCTTTTCAAAAGAAAACATACTTTGGGGGATTTTTAATATGCATGATGTCTAAAGAGAATTAAAACCATCAAATAATTTTGCAAAAATATTCTATAAAAAATATCAAGGTTCCCCTTTAATAAAAGTAAATTTTCACATATGCAACTTTTAATTACATAAGAGGGATGAATGAATAAGATCAAAAAATTATGAATATCATTTATCATTCAAAATTTGTGGAAATAACTCTACATACTTCCTTACACAGTTTCGAATGCAATGTAAGATCAACATGTCATCTATAAAAAGAAGCCCTCAAGGTAATCTAAATGTCAAGTAACAAAAAATTTCACCGCGTCACTAAAATTGTTCTAAAAACAATATAGACTTCATTATTCATGATTCTAAAATATAAATCATAATTCAAATAATGAAATCACATTTATTTCATTCTATAAACAAGGTCAAGGTATACCTAGTTAATTTGTACATCACCAATTTTATTTAATTTCTTCTTCCTTAATTCAATAATGCATCTTGGTGATTTTCCTTTTCTTATGCTCTTAGAGATACCTTTGATGGACCTAAAAAACAAAATAAATGTAGCTTTGGAAGTCACTTCATCTTAGGTCCTTGATTGTTAGTAACATGCCTATGATAGCCATATGATGAAACATTCATATTCTTAATCCTATTATAACAAAAATGAATTATATCTCCATAATAGCTATAATAAGTGCAAAATAAAGGAGTATATGTTACCATTTATAGGCCTAAAATTATTATAAAACCATGGTTGAAATTTTTGCCAAGATTGAAAAAATGACTTATCATTAAAAATTTATTGAAGGAATCTCCTAGGTCTAGTTCTTTGGTTGTACATTAATGTGTGATGCTTTTGCCTAGGGTGATGTCTGCTAGATGATACATTTTGAACAAGAGATTTAGGTGGGGATTCATTTTCTAAATTCTTTTCCTTGACGAAGATGGTCTTATTAGATGATGGTCCATTTTCATGACCATAGCCTAAATAATATTTTTCATTAGTCATCTTTTGAGCACGTAGTATGATTTCTAATTTTTCATTTCCTCTTGTAAATTTCACAAGTGATTCTTTAAGGGACTCTATTTCTTTCTTCAATAAAATATTTTCATTTACTAAAATATCATTATATTTATTGATTTATTCTAATTCTTGCATAAGTCATTCATTTTCTAATTTACACTCATCTAATGCCTCTAAAGATTTCTTATGTCTAGCATGCAATTCTTTCTTCTTTCTAGCCAATTGTTTTATATGTTATAACACTTCTTCGTAAGAGTACTCAACATCACATTTATTATCACTATGACGAGAACGAGAACAAGATACCTTATCATGTGCCATTAAGCATATATTTGCCACTTCTTCATTTTTAGAGTCGTTTGATTAGGTCCATATGACCTTCAATTCTTTCTTCTTATTTAATTCTTTATTTTCCCACATTTCCTTCTTTTCCTTCCTTTCCTTCTTTTCCTTCTTCTTTTATTATTATTCTTCTCCTTGGAGTTTTGGGCATTACCATCTCAAGCTTTTTCACCATATTCAAAATAAGCTATATTAGCTAATTTAGTTTTAGAGAAAGACTTACCTTCGCTTCTACACATAGATGCCTTCCTCCTTATGAGTTTCTTTAGACTTCTTATGATAAAAGCGAGTTCTTTATTTTTGCTACCATACAAGGATTTTTTATTGTTGCTTTCTTCCTTCCTTATAGCCTTAAAAGCTATGTTCTTTCTTGTGGGAATGATTTCCTTTAGTTGAGTCTCCTTTAATCTCATCTTATACATTAATAATGGGCCAATAAGTTCGTTGAGGGGGAAAACATTAAGGTCCTTCACAACTTGAATTGCCATCACATAAGCTTGCCATGATTTTGGTAAAGACCTAAAGATCTTCCTAACAAGCTCAACATTCGAATAGGTCTTACTTAAATACTTTAAAGCATTAATAATATTGATAAAATGAGCATATATTCTAAAGATATTTTCATCATACAACATTTGTAAAAGTTCATATTGATGAGTGAACATACTAATTTTACTCTATTGTACTTAATTCATGTCTTCGCATGTGATTTCTAGCGCATGTTAAATATTATATGCAGTTTTGCATATAAAAACTCTATTGAGTTCATTCATACTTGGCGTATGGTATAAAAAAAATACAAACTTTGCTATTTAAAGTGGATAATTTACTTTCTTTTTTTATTCCACTTCTTTATTAGGCACTAATTCATTTCTTATGAGTTTGGGAGACATAAGGATCTTTTGTAAAACTATCAACCATAATTCTACACTTTCACCCATTAAATATCATCTCATTGTAATCTTTTAAGATAAGTAATTTTTTCCCATCAAATAAGGATGGTCTATGTGTATTTTGTTCTTCTAAACTAACTGAGAGAGCAAAGGAGTTCACCATGTGTGTTATATGATCTTTCCTTATAAATTCGCTACTATTTTACCTACACGTGACATACATTATAATACAAATTATTAGTCCTAGTTGGCACCTAAAAAGGGAGGGTGTTAATGTCTTTACTTTTTCTTTATCTTGTGTCTTTTATTTCTTTGTTTTTGAGGTTTGAAGCTATACTTAATGGAATTTAGTCTTATTTTATATCAGGGTGTGGTTTTGATTCAAGTGTCAAGAATTACAGAATTTTTGGATCAAGAAAAGCTGAATCAGAGGGGTCAGACAGTGCTGAACATGGCCTCGTGCAGTGATACCTTGATGATAGACAACAACAGAATTTTTAAAGATTTTTTTGGGATTTAGCCTTTCTTTTAAAGGCTTCAGAATCAATTAGAATAGGGGGCTATCTAACCAAAGAAGGAGACTTAGGCTAGAAGAAAAAGAAGGAGACTTGGGCTATGAAAATTCAAGTAAGGAAGGTGGACTTATGAAGCATGTGGGTTGCACAAAGATAGAAAGGAGTCTACAAGGAATAAAAGGAAAAAAGTCCAGCAATCACCAAGAAAAACAAAGGACATCTAGGCCAAAGGAGAGGGGCTTTTGAAGGTAGCAAAAATAGAGACATCCAGGTTTGCAAGAAAAAGAAACGTAAATAAGGAAAAAACAGGGGGAGGAGACAAAAAAGGTCTTGGAAATTGCACAATACAGGGGACGTCGAGTTTTGATTTCCAAGAGAGTTGGAACTTGGCCGTAACAACAAATAAAAGAAGTAAGAACGTAGAAAATCAAGAAAAACATTAGCTAGGAGGATTTTTGTTATGTTTGGTAACTAACTTTTTATTTTTTAGTTTACGGAACCTAGTTATTGAACTATATGTTGTGAGACCTTTGTTCTTTATTTGAATCAATACATTTGTCAAGTATTAATTATTTTTCTGGGTTATTCTTTGGTCGTTTGATTTTACAGTTAGGTGCACAACTAGTTTGTAATTTTATTTCAATCAATTGCTAGATTAAACAAGTTGATGTTCAATTCTTTTAATCAAAAGTAGCGACTAGGATTTTTGTCTACTATGTTAGGGACTTGATTTTAGGAAAGATAATTTTCTAGGCTAAATATACATCATATGTATGTTGTCTAATTCGTCAATTTTCTTGATTCGTAAAGCTATTGATTAATTAAATATGAGATCTTATCCAGGTTATTAATTAATAAGGATTAAGACGAATACACTTTTCGGTTAACTAAATATAAGAGAAAATAGGTAAATAAAATTACCACAAGGAATGTTTAATTAATAAATTGATTATTTTTAGTGTTGATGATCAATGCAAGTTCAATAACGAAGGAGTCTGTAATCTAAGATTTATTTATATTGATTGTTAAATTCTCATTTTTTTATTATTAGATATTTTTCAATTTATTATTTATGTTAAATTCTATTAATTCATAACTTTAAACCCCCTTTTTATTATGTAACTACTAATGTCTAAATTCCTTGTGAAAAGGATCCTTACTTTCCACTACTACATTAATTTATGTTACAGGAAGTTGATTTCTTTTTATATTTGGATGTAGACGACAATGCACAACAAATTTTGGCACCGTTGCTGGGGAATTTTTGATAGTTTATGTACGTTATGCGTTCGAGTCAATCTGAAGATTTGTAGTACAATTATGAAATTGGGAAAACAGAAAAGGCATTAAGAATGCAGACGAAAGAAAGACAACAAGCACTAAGAGAAGAACGATAGAGAGAAAGAAACATGGCTTCCAATGGCACTTTGCTCCAACTGGCTACTCCAGCTGAGGACTAACAGCCTCATTGCATTAGTTTTTTAAATTTGGGTGATAATAACACTTTTGAGTTGAAGTCAGGACTGATTCATTTGTTACCCAGTTTCCGAGGTACATTGGGAGAAGATCCTTATAACCACTTGAAGGACTTTGATGTTATTTTCATGGGGATGAAGTCTACAAATGTCACAGAAGAACATATAAAATTGAGGACTTTTCCCTTTTCTTTGAAGGATGATGCATAAGATTGGTTATATTATTTGCCTATTGGGAGTCTTACAACATGAGCGGAGATGAAGAAGTTATTTTTAGAGAAGTTTTTCCTAACTTCTAGGGCCACTAATATCTAAAAAGAGATATGTGGGTGGTATCAGACAGAACACCAGAGAGTTGTTATATGAATATTAGAAGAGATTTAAGAAGCTGTGTGCAAGTTGCCCCCACCATCAAATCAATGATCATTTATTGATCCAACATTTTTATGAAGATCTTTTACCAACTAAGAGGAGTATGATAAATGTTGCAAGTGGAGGAGCTCTAGTTGATAAAACACCGATAGCTGCATGAGATTTAATATCAATTATGACTTCTAACTCTCAACAATTTGGAGCTCAGAATGATTATAGTTCAAGACATGTTAATGAGATAGGAGTTTCATCATTGGAAAGAAGATTAGATAATTTGACATCTTTGTTGCATCAGTTAGCAATATCTAAGAAGGAGGAAATTAGGGCTTATGGTATCTATTCTATAGTTGGTCATCCTACAAATATGTGTCCCACACTATAAAAAGACCAAGTTGAACAAGCCAAGGTAATTGGTGATTATCTCGGATAACCCCAAAAAAAGTATGATCTGTTTTCGAACACATATAATCCTGGTTGGTGAGATCATCTGAATATTTGTTATGGAAACAATCAGGGACAACAAATGAGTTCTAATTTTCAGCATATACGTAACCTTATGTGCTTAGAAAACAATAGGAAATAGGGCAAATTTTTGGTGGAAATAATTCTTTGGAAGATATAGCCAAGTCATTGGCCACAAATACTCTGAAATTCCATCAAGATACGCAAGCCAGTATACAGAATCTTGAGACTCAAATGAGCCAAATGGCGATTGCTATCAATAGGTTGGAGGCAAAAAATTCAAGAAAACTTCCTTCCCAACTTGAGGTGAATTCAAAGAAAAGTACTTGTACTGTCATACTTCGAAGTGTAAAATAGTTAAAGGAACCTACCCCAAAGGTTTCTAAGAGAGAGGTTGAAGAAGAAGTAAAGAAAGAAGATCTAAAGCGGTTAAAAGAGAAAAAGGAGGGTGATTTTTGCATTGTCACTCCTAAGTTCAGTGTGCCACCTCCTTTTCCTAGTCGTTTTGCCAAGCAAAAGAAGGAGGACCAAGAGAAAGAAATTCTAGAGACCTTTCGTAAGGTACAGGTAAATATTCCTTTACTTGATACTATTAAACAAATTCCACGTTATACTAAATTTCTTAAGGAACTCTGTACCTCAAAGAGAAAATTAAGTGGCAGTGAAAAGGTGATATTAGGTGATAATGTTTCTGCTATGTTTTAAAAGAAGCTACCTACTAAGTGTCAAGATCCATTGGATAATGAATATAATGACTATTATACAACGGATAGATGGCTGAAAAATAAATATAAATATGATGTTTTATTTATGTTATAAAACATAGTTTTTGCTTTAGTTATATACATAGGGTTTTTAATTTCATACTGGCAGTACCGGCAGTACCGATACCTAAAAAAATAAAAAATATTAAAAATAAAAATATTGTATTTTGAACTTTTTAGGTTTAAAGTTAAGTTAAAAACTATACAATATAATACATTTATAGACTATTTTACAAATTTTATAAAATTCAAGAACTAATTATAATTTTAAAAAATTATTTGAAACGGTACCGGTATTGACTAGTACCGGTACAGTACCATTTTAAAGACAAATCTGGTACCGGTACCGATACAGTATTTAAAACATTGGATGTGCACGATAAATACAAGTTTTCAGTGTTTTACAAAGGTTATACAAGTGTTTTATCAAGTGTGTTAAGGTTGAACGAAAATTAAGCATTTTTTCTTATTTATGGTGTGTTTTTGTGTGAGGCTTTTGACCCTTATTTTTGTACATTCATTCTTTTAGCCTCTTTTTTACACCGAGTAAAATTGAGTGAAGTGATTTTTTTTGTTAAATTATTCTTGTGAGAATTGAGAGGTATTCTTGAACCTAAGAAAAAGAATTGTGTGAGTGGTTATCTTTTAGCTTGTGAAAAATGATTGTATTATGAAATGTTGTATTCTTATTAAGTTACAATAAGGACAAAATCTCAACAGTAATATTGGAGATTAGATATAAGGGCAAGGGAACAATTTTGAACTAGAATAAATTCGATGTACCTTCTTCTCCCTTACTCTTTATTTGTACGTACTTATATTATGTGCTTGATTATTTTGGTGAATTTGTTTCCTCATATATTGCTGTGTTTTTAGAAAAATTATCTTAAAATCTAATTCATCCCCTTCTTAAGTGCCATATAAACCTAACAGAAAGGTTACCCTTAAACTTTGAAAATGATTAAAAGATTGAACGTTGTACTTCTTTGATTAAATTAGTGAAATCATCTCAACAGTGGTATTAGAAAATAGATGTAGGACTAATGAAATTCTTAGAATTAGTATAAATTCGAAGCATTTCTTCCTACCTTATTCTTTAATTTTATGCGCTTATTTTATTATGTCGATTAATTGTTTTTATATATTAGTTTTTGCTATATAAGTTTCTGCATCCTGTTCATTTTAATAAATTAGACAAATCGTTTTTAAAACTTAATTTAACCCCATCTTAAGTGTCATACTGAATTAACATTATGTAGGAGAATAATTCAAAATTGTAATTATCTTTACTAAATTTTTAGGCAACTAGTTGTTATTTCTTATATTTTATAAATATTTAATATTTAATATAATTTATTTACTACCTTATAGTTTTAATTTAGTTTGTTTAAATTTGTTAGAGTTTAAAACTTACTTAAAGACATATTAATTCACTATATTAATTAGGAAAATTAACTTCCAATTTTCTTCCCATTGTCTAAGTTTTTACCCTTCTTTTCTTTTATTATCTTGTTGAATATATGAGTTCTATACTATCTTAAATTTTATGAATTTTATACTACTTCAAGTTTTTAACATAGTATCAGAATCCTCATAAATTTGAAAGGACTTTGAATGACTTTAAAAAACTTAAAATTTAAATTCTTATGACTTTTAACAATACATCAATTCTTACGTCGCTCATTTTTAATGGTGAAAATTATTAAGTGTGGGTTATCAAGATAAAGGCTCTTTGAAAGGTCTTGGTTTATGGAATTAGATTAAAGAAGAAAGAGAAGTACCGCCTTTAGGAAACAATCCAATGCAATAAGAGTTTATGAAGAAGAAGAAGCAAAAACTCAAAAAACATTATCTTTAATTCATGTTGTTATCTTATAATTAATTTTTACATGAATTATGTCTTGTGAAATACCAAAAAGGATTGGGACAAGATCAAAGAAACATATATAAAAAGTAACAGAACTAGATCAATGCAGATTCTAAATTTGAAGAGAGAGATTGAAGTTTTGAGAATGAAAGGTAATTAATCTATCAAAGAATATGTAGACAGAATGATATCAATTGTTAGTAAAATTCGGCTTTTTGGTGGGGATTTAACAGACTAAAGAATTGTAGAGAAAGTTTTTATGAGTTGGACAAAAATATTTGAATCTAATATCTCTTCTCTTGAAAACTCAGAAGATTTAAATAAGGGTATGTTTCGTTTTATTTCTTGTTTTGATTTTTTTTGTTTTGTTTTAAACACAGAAACCAAAAAAATAATATAAAAATTGAAAAAAAAACTCATTAATAAAACACATAAACTAAAAAAAACAACATAAAAATCAATGAAAACAAACAAAAAAATAAAAAACAAAAACCAAAAACCAAAAACGGAAAGTTGAACTAAACGAACCATAAGATTTTTTTAGTGGAGATTGTTCATACTTTTTAAGTTCAAAAACCAAGAAAAACTATGAGGAAAGAAGGAACATAATAGATAGTTAAAGGAGCATATCTAGTTAAAATTTCAAAGGAAAAAGAAAAAATTCTTTAGTGTTACCATTGTTAGAAACCTGATCATGAAGAGAAAGATTATTGACATAAAGAAAAGTCTCAATGTTTTAAATATAATAGATTTGGACATTTATTGCAAAGTTAAAAAAGAAGAACAAATAAATATGATGGAGACTATTGAAAAAGAAACTCTCTTTTAAATTAATTGGTGAAAAGTATACCAAAAATGTTCATTTTTTTAGAGAGAAGCGGTATAATAATTGAAAGTTGGTTAGGATTGTATTAATGAATATTGATTGTAATGAAAAATGCATCACTTAAGAATGAGAAATGTTTCACAAATTTAGAAAAGTATAGAGAGAAATGTCTTGTGAAATTTGAATTTTTTTATAAAAACTTTAAATTAAGGGAGAGTGTTTAAAAAAATTTAAAATTGTAATTATTTTTAACTAAATTTTTAGATAACTAATTGTTAATTCTTAGATTTTCTAAATATTCTATTTATTTTATTTAATACCATATATTTTTAATTTAGTCTGTTAAATGTGTTAATGTTTAAAACCTATTTAAAGGTATGCTAATTTATTTTATCAATAAAAAATTATCCTTTAATTTTATTAATTCACTTTATTATTAAAAAAATTAACTTCTAATTTTCATTCCATAATCTCTAAAATTTCACCTTTTTTATTATTCTATTGAATATCTGATCTTATACTATTTTAAATTTTATAAACTTATACCATCCAAATTCCCAATAGTATAAACTTGTGCATGCCCTAGAATCATAATATTAAAAATGTTAGGACTTGATTGGCTTTGGAATTGTTTCGTTCAATTTTCTATTTTTATTTTTATTTTTATTTTTTTGTGTATTTTCATTAGTTTTATGTATTTTTGAATTTTTATACTGTATTAGTGTATTATTTTTTATTTTTATACTATTTTTTTAATTTCTATATTTAGAAAAATAAAAATTAAAAAATCAAAATGAAAATCAGAGCCAAACATGCTCTTAATTTTTTGTTTATGTTTTTTTGTGTACTTTTTTTAGTTTTTGTATTATTTTTCAATTTTTATATTGTATTTATATTGTTTTTGTTTTTATACTATTTTTTATTTTTGTATTAAAAAAAAAAACATGGCCATGCCTTTATCCTTCTTCTTTTTTTTTTCCTTAATAGCAGTGTGAAGGAGAAGTGTAACTGAGAAGATAATACAAAAGACTATGAAGTTGACAAATGAATGGATGTCTCAATATTGGATGAAAACAAAGAAGCATGCCTTGTTCACCAAGGCTGTAGGAATTAGCATGTTAGCAGCGATCAGATTATGTTTGTGCCATTAAGTGGATTAAATTCGGCATTTGAACAGCAGCACGAGTTAATTTCTAACGAAGAACAAGCCTAGCAGTCATATTTCCCGAACTGCAGTATGAGATAATGTTTATTTGCTAAAATACTGAGCTTTTCTACTTCATATTTCTATGTCAACACGTTACATGTATCCATACCATTACCATAATACTACATGCCCAAATAATATTAACCTCTACAAAATTTTCGACCTTGTTTTTCTTGTTTAATGTACAATCCTTCCATGATATGTTTTTCGGCTTATATATCATATTAAGTCTCACTGATTCACTCTAGAAATTAGATTTGTCTATCTTGCCTTGGACAACTGGATAGCTTCTTGATCAACACTGGAGTCTTGGGTCCAAGGAAATTGGTGAGACAATAGAGAGAATTCTTGATTCCTCACATCCTCTAGCTGCTCCCACTCTGCCCATCTCTCCGCAAGACCTATTCCTTGCAGCATCTTCACCACTTCTGCCATTGCTGGACGATCCTCAGGGGAGCTTTGGGTGCATAGCAGCGCTACTCGAACAATAGTCTCTACTTCCTTGCGGTCATAACTCTTCAAGTTGCTGTCAACAATGTCCTCCAGTCTATTCTCTCTCAGCAATTTTTTGATCTGTTTATGTCAGTTTCTGTCAATCTATGATGCCACCCATAGAAGCAAATGGAAGAATCATGTAATTGTTTTGACATTTATACAATAATATTCGCTATAACATTTGAAGCAACCACTTAATTCTCATGAGACCAATAGAAGTAAAATATAGATGCAAACATATAAGCATTAATACCTTTCTTTCCTGAACTAAAGGAACATATCTTGTCTAATCAATCAAAAGATAGCCATGTAGTATATACCCTTAGCTGCTCAAGGGGGATAGAAATCTTACATGATCAAGCAGAAGAACATCCTCTTCCTCTTCAAGCCGGGTAAGATCAATTGCACGCTGGCCAGTGAGAAGTTCAAGAAGGGTTATACCATAACCAAACACATCAGTTTTTTCTGATGATTTCCCAGTGGATAAGTACTCTGGAGCAATGTGACCCATGGTACCTCGCACTTGAGTTGTCATGTGTGTCAATTCAGTGTCAACAAGCTTTGCTAGCCCAAAATCTCCCAAAACAGCTTCAAAATCATCATCCAGAAGTATGTTTGCAGCCTTTAAATCTCGATGTATAATTTTAGGATTACAGTGATCATGTAAATACTCCAATCCATGGGCAGTACCAAAGGCCACACGTTTTCTCGTCAGCCAGTCCAGGCCTTTCTCTCCAGGTTTCAAATCTATAAAATGCAGAAAAGGTAAAGAACAAAAGAAAAACATGACTACTGAGACACAAGCAACACAATCAGAAAGCTACACATAACAACAATCAGTCCGGGAAATACCTCTCAAATGATAAGCAACGCTAAGGTTTTTCATATATGGATAGACTAGGATTCTTTCAGTTGAGGTCGTACAAAAACCAATCAACCGCAGAAGATTTCGATGGACAGCAACACTAATAAGTTGAACTTCTCTGAGGAATGCAGCCTCTCCCCCGGGATTGTAATAATCTGCAAGACGTTTTACAGCAACGTTCATATTGTCAGAGAGGACACCTTTGTAGACTTTTCCAAATCCACCTTGTCCAATTATATTGCTTTCGCTGAAATTGTCTGTTGCAATTTGGAGTTCACGCCAAGAAAACCTTCTCAGCTGGGCAAAGGAAATGATGCAGTCATCTTCACCTGAACATATGATCGTCCTGTAACTATCTTGTTGCATAAGCTACATGTTAATTATGAAATGGGAAATGGAGAATATCATTGAGGTAAAGCATGTATCTTACTTGCAAAACTATCTTCATGCCGTGTGTGTAAATTCTTGTCAAGTGATGAAATAGACCAATATATGAGTTTTACAAATTGATGACAAAATGGAATGATTTTTTTTTAAATGATGAAAAATAAAAACAGACCAGTGATATTGAACAAGTTAGTAACTTTACGGAGAAAGACGCTTTGGGAAAGACTCAATAGGAAGAAACCAACAGATGATCAAGATATCTAACATGTGGTAACTATACTGATCCTTTAAGTTCATAAATCTTCACTGGTAAATCCGAAAACTTTGCATCTCAAAATTCAATGCTAACTTATCCATGAATTACAGAACCTTGTATGGAAAGTCGAGTTTATCTGACAAGAAAATTAGAGAAAACATAGAGCACCATTTCTTTTATTTACAAAGGCAAGCAACATTTTCATGGCTGTTTGTAATCAGTAAATTTAAAACCATACTGCACTAAGAAATTCTCAGAGTATGTTACATCTTATCGTCAAGAAATGCGTGGATGTTACCATAAAAGTATGCGAAAGAGAGTCTTAGACCAGCCTAGGCATAGAACTTCCTTTCCTTGTCAGCATCGATCAAATTCAGTAAAACATGAACTGACGTATTCAAGCAACATTGCAATATTCTTAATATCCCTGAATTTCTTAACTAAAAATCACATTTAAGAATTAATGATACGAATCAATTTTACAGCAGATATTAAGAAAAAAATTTTACCAGCAACGTCAACAAATACATCTGTCTTGAAATTGTGAGCTATATGATACCGATACCCAAAGCCAGCCAGAATCACTAGAAGAACGAAAGCAACACAACTTGAAGAAGCCACAACCACTCTAAGTCTTGAAATATTGGTTGAAACTGCAAAAGATCTCAAATTTTAAGATATGCTGTTAAGTTTTCCAATCGGAAGAATAAGAGGAAATGATATGCAATTATTTGAAAAAGACCTGAAGGATGAGAAGCTGAAACACATGGTTCCTTCAAACTAGAACCACAATTGAGGTGAGTGGCTGTAAAGCTGAGGACCAAAAAAAAAAGAAAATAAGGAAGACCACCACAGGCAAATAATCATGCTTGAGATATATGGTAAATGCTCAAGTTGTTGGTACCAAGACATTAAAAATCATGAAGCACTTTGAAATCCAGATGGATAAATAATAAGAGAAGCACGGAAAGAACTACTATATCACGTTATTTTGGTTCTGCAAGCAGGAGTAATTGACATAAGAATACGGTATAATGAATATCACTTTTACATTAGTCACAGAACAGCTGCTTCTTGATCTGAAGTAAATGTACTCTGTGTCTAGACTCTAGAACCATTAGAATTTGCTCTTTTCTACAATGTTCATCAAACAAACTCTAAAATCAACCGAATAGGAGTCTTCTTCATTGATCTTTTCTCAATGAAGAAAGAAAGTATGTACATAGGGTGGAACATAAAAAGATAATTCAATTTGAGAGAAATAATTAATTAAACATACTTAAAAATTGGCACTGAAAAGAGCTCGACTGGTATTTTTCCATTGAAATTGTTAGAGGAAAGATCCCTGTCAAAAATTTTAAAAAAGAAAAGGAATCAGGCAAGGATATTGGCCCAGAAGTTATAGGAAGAAAAAGGAAAAGCAAGTATAACATAACAACAGAAAATAACTTAAAGAAGTAAGAAAAGGTTACTTACAATTGCACCAGTCCTTTAATATTTGCAATTGAATCAGGAATAGGTCCAGACAAGTGGTTTGCAGTTAATAACCTAGGACATAGTTAGTAAGTCAATCAGAAAGAAAAACAAAATAAGGTCAACTACTCAAATTTATGCACAATTATGTCTTCACATAGTTAGAGTGGCATCCAAACAAATATATCCACGATCACTGCAGAACACTATGTGGTTCTCGACAAACACTGAGTTAAAAGCCTTACGGAATGCCAAGTTGTAACTAAAGGATCATAAAATGAAAAGGAAAAAGGAGCAGAGGAAATAAAATCATACTCACAATAGCTTTGCAAACAAAACTGGGTATTCAACTTCATGCATGCAAACATAGAAGCCACAATAATAGGACTAACAAGATGAACACTTACAAATGTTTTAAGTCTGACAGTTGACCCCAACGGATTGGTATAGAGCCATTGAATTTATTATTAGCAAGATTCAGATTTTGCAAGTGCACCATGTTGCCAAGGTAATCAGGTAACAGTCCTGACAGACTATTATTCTGCAATTCTCTGCAAAATTCAAAACATAAGTTTATTAAAATACATATTAAACATTGAAACCACAAAGTCTCATGAAAGATCATCACGACAGAGTTGTAGCTTCATTAAGTGATTTCGCAAGAAAACAGTGTGATGAGTATGTTTTCACGGAATGAAAATTGTTATTGCAGTTATATAATGTAATAGGTTAACAATCACATGAGAATTTTTTTATTGATCAACTTAAATAGGATTGCCATGCATGAATCAAGGACACTTTGCATTCTATTGGCATATTGGGATTTTGTAGAAAGAAATCTAACTTCATTCTCTTTCCTCTACTTTCTATTGTCCAATTATAATCACCAGGGAAGTTCCTTATGATCTAGTAGATATTTCTGAGAATATATTCCCTCATGGGACAAAAGCAGTAAACTTATCAATCAGGATGCCCACTTACAAGCTAATCAAGAACTTCAACTTAGTAATTGCAGGTGAAAGAGTTCCTGAAAATCCAATTGAAGCCAAACTCCTGCAATATTCATTCAGAGAATAAATTCAAAGCAGAAAATCATGATCAAAGAAAGCATTAAAAGTAGATAAGTCTCAATTAAAAGTGCAGAAAGGGAGTGGTGAATAACTGGCAAGCGTTCCGATCCAAAAAGCAGAAGTATCATCAAAGACGCACTTACAGGGATATGACACTTCCATTTCTGCAAGTTACATGAGACCAGCTAAAGCAAGGACTCACAAGAAAGTCATTCCAATCTGTTATCTTGCCATCAGAGTTATTAAGAGACGCAAGAAGCTCAATCAAGGCTTCACCTGATTAGTAGAAAAGCCCAGATCCTGTATTAAATAAATGATATAGAACAGCCAAATAGCAGCTAGCAGCAGTTAGCAGAATTACTTCTAATTTGGAAATAAGAAGGAAAGAGAATAAACCATATAATCTGTATTTCTCATTCACATGTATAAATGGAACGAGCATGAATTTCTGTATCTTATCAAAAAATGCGCAGTCTTCACAAATTTTACAAAGTGCACATCCTACATATTCCAATAAAAATCATAGTAGAAAAAGCTTCAGATGCCTGCTCTTGTTGTTAGAAAGATGTCATGAATGTAAACTATTGAAGTAAGCAATGGAATTAGTTAGAAATGAGTGATTTTACTACTTCAGTGTGGCTAAAAGAATGGCATGTAGTGAAGTGACGATAGGAGACACAAATTACAGGTGTCACAGAACATTTTTATTTGTTTGTTCAAAATGAAAGAAGAACTGTGATTAGAATGAGGGACAGAAACAATCAGCGCCCAAAAATTTTTCATTTGGGATGAAAAATGTGTGGGGAAGTAGTGGAAATATAGGAACTTGCAGCAGTATTGGGCAGAGATACGACGAATAGTATTATTATCGGAGTAATTGGGCATGCATAAAGACTACTCATTCTATACAAGGTGATCATTCATCCGCATTGATAACAGTGGACTGGACGCTTATATTATGACCTGAAAAATGCTTCCAAGCCTCAACAAGAGAAAGAATTTATAATTACTACATATACAAGATAGTTAAAGAAGGTAGGATCAGGACCTTCAACATCAGGCTGGTTGGATGAAAAGCTGAGAGTGAGGAAACTGAAAAGTAGAAGACAGTTGATGAACAGCTTCAGCGGATGCCCCATGTCCTTTAATATTCCACTTTCTTGTCTTTGTCTTGTAATAATTACAACACACTTCTTACTGTTGCCTATGCACAAATACAAATAAGAGAAGCAACAGACAGTAAGCATTTAGATTACTAACTCAGTAAGATGCTTACTGAGATAAAATTAAAGAGACTTGATCAAACATCATCACCATCGTGTCGGATAAAGAGCTGTTGTTTGGTTGGAGAGAAACTTACAAGAAGAAGAAGAAGCAATAGTTTAACTACATACCTCTGTTAGCTTTAGGCATTGCAAGAGTGCTTGAATGAAGAAGTGGTGGATGAAACTTTGATGTGATTAATGAAGAAGGAAATGATGCGAAATGAATGATAATGATGAAATTAGTGGAGGAGGGGCCCAACCACCAAGCATTTGTGTGATTGTGTCAGAGAGAGGAGCTAAACAAAAGAAAGGAAGAAAGAGATGTCCCCCCCTACTTTGTAGTAAGCAACTGGCTCCTTACCATGTGTTATTGGTGGAATAAGAATATGAATCATCCCACTTACTCCTTACTAATGCTTTTTCCTATTCCTAATTCCCAATTCCTTTTATTTGCTTTTCCTTTCTACTTTCTCTTAACCAAATCTCAACATATGTTACTTTCTTCTACCCTAATTGCTTGCTTAGACTCACTCTGGATCCCCATCAGGAGGGAATATGTATACGTATTAACATCAAAACTATTCCCATTGCTTAGGGAATCCATTCCGTTTTGTTATTCTTTCCTTTTGGAAAAAGGATTGGAGGATTGCAATCTCAGGTAGTTCAGGACAACAGAGTACTTCTTGTATGGACAAACTTTTAATGGATGAGCACTAAAAGGGATAGTATTACAATGTATAACATTACAAGTATATGCTGTTACCGACATATTTGTTGAATAGGTTCGACTACACAATCAGACACTCAATAGTCAATTGTAACCGCTTTTTTTTATTAAAAAAATTATAATATTATTATTATATGTCCGATAAACCTGAAATTATATATATATATATATATAAGTGGATTCAATTATAATTTTCTTATCAATCCAAATGTTATCTAAATATTCTATGTCATTCATTATTAATATAGACATCACCTATTGCAAGTACTCTTGTGCCTTTCAAACATCTCCAGCAATTTCCTTCATATCATACACACCATGAAGGCTACGGTTTTTTTTTCTGAATTCCTAACAGTAATTGGCAAACAGCATAAAAAGCTTTACAATATGCTTACAAGTGAAAGCAGCAGCAATAGAAGAGATTTTTGTACAAAACTCACACAACTAAACCTTTTTAAGCAGCAAATGTCAACTATCCTCCTAAAGTACAATACTACATGGGATTGCAAAGTCCTCTAATTTGCTCAACTCTTCAGCAACGTTCCTTCCTCATTTTTCTCATACTTTCCAACATTCAAATAACTAACTCAGACTTCGTCCAGAGAGATGTCTTCATCAGGTAAATTTAAGGTCAGGAGAGAGTACTTGACCCGGAGAGAAATTTTGCCATTATCAACATTGAGCTTTGCCCCTGATACAACCCAGTATCCAGGTGTATCCTGCGGTCCCCTTGTCATCTCTGTTGTGTCAACAAACTTCAAAAGTTTAGGTGTCTGGGTGGGCACTGGAGGACCCCCAGGATACACAGCAGAGTTTATATTTTCAGGTTGCTTCGGAGTTGGCTTTTGAGCAGTTGATGAGAAAGTTGTGCTGATCAATGTTGATATTATTCCAGATTTCTGGGCCACAGCGGGGGAACCGTCCCACTCCATTCTCCTTACAGTAGTGGCAGTGGCACCAATAACTTTGGAAAAATGAAGCCGTAAAAACAAAATTTTTTTCAAACCATAGTCTCCAACTTCAAAATGAGCTCCTGTCACAATTGATAGATCATCTTCAAGCTCAATAGGCGCCGTGCAGACATGTGAGAAGTTCTTCCACTGTACCTTTTCATAATACTTGCGGTTGGAGGAATGATTGGAGACATCATCCTCCTCGTCCTCAAGTCGGAAGCTTTTTGGTTGAGATGAAAGGTGCTGCAAATGTATCGCTAAACAGTTACTTCGCTTCCCTTCCAAATACAGTCGAAGTCCTGTGACTGGTTTCTTGCCCACATCCACCTGCAATTCAATGAATTTATTACTACTGCTTAGCACATAAATATTTTAAGCTTGTCAAGCACATAAATAAAGACTGATGGGCAAGATAGGAACATGGCAATTATAAGCAGGGAAGGAAAGGAAAACTCAACATCTAAACATCAGCAGCATTCCAGCATCATCATTTGTGCTGACTGCTAACAATAAGCATGATATGCTTTATTGAAGGAGAGAATAAAAAGTTAGGGATAAGAAATTTTTTAAAAAGGGAAAAATGCAAGTGACATTCATCCAATAAAAGATTTGAAAGATCCCATAGAGTAAAATCATTACTCGTGTTGTATTGACATAAAGTTTAGGCCCCATGAAGCTGAATTGCAGAGATGCATTGCCTTGTTGCTTCCTATCAGGACCCAGGGCAAGCTCACCAAACACTGGTGCCCATTGCCTTGGAATCTGAAACTCCAGAAACTGATGCAACTCTTCAATTGGTGGCTTATCTACAATGGAAAGGCATAACTGTAATCAACTAAGACATGAATTGTTATATTCACCACATCTTGCCTAGAATGGTAACAAATGTCTGGAGAATCTGCTCAAAGAATGCAACAATGCATGGAATGAAATCAGTAGAAGAAAACCTCTGGGTTTACACAGCTCATTAATCCAGAAATAAAAGGTTAGTTCTACTCATGGCTAACTCCCTTTGCCGTACTTATCAACCAAATAGCATCTTCAGCATGAAAAAATGAGAGCACCTAAAGCGGGAGACACGTAAAGCATGTAAAGATTTATAAAACTATATTTCCTTGTAAGAAATAATTGCTGCTATAAAAATGAACTACACAGCATAAACCTGGGAAATAGGTTATAGTAAGTTCCATAAAAACCAGTAAGTTGATGAATCAATACTTAGGAGACAAGTTACAATAAGCACTTACACCCACAGGTTACCAAAGTTCTACATTCATAAGTCAATTCAATGTTATTTCATACTCTTCTGCCAACGAGTGTGTTGTCCAGTTGAATGGTTCAGCACAATAAAATGCACGTACTCTGCAGCTTCTGACTAAAACTTAAGAAATATGCCATTATGTCACTGAATATCAGAATCACAATGAGACCCAAAACTGCAAATTAACTGGACCCCTTATACTTCTCCAACATGTGGAATTATATCCAAATGGTAGGATGAAAAATTTTGTTAATAAATCAAAATATCTCCCATTTAGTGCTTTGAGAAACAGGGAACCAAGAAGATGGAAACTTGCACTTGCAATGATTTATGCTTTACATATTCAACAATCAGTTGTCAACATGGAGCATTCAGTAAAAGTGCTTAATTATGCAAAGCCAAATTCTTAACCGAGATGCAGGGGATGAGTACAGCAGTGCAGCATCCTAACATCATATTGGAACTTCATAATACATCCTCACACACAAGCAAATGCGGTTGATACTCACAACGAAGATAGAGATTAATGGCATGTGTCAGAAATCCACTCCCACTAATTCCACTTAATAGTGATGTAAATGGGACAAATGTCATGGAGATAACATCAGGTTCAAGCTGAACAGTGTGACACCAGTCACTGTGGGATAGTCTTTTATCTGATCCACCTCTACGCTTGCGCATGAATTTGATATCCTGCATTATGATATACAGAACAGGTATAAGCTACTAAACAGACATCTTGGACAAAAAACTAACTATAGTATAGAAGTTACAAATATCAGGGAATCTACACTATTAAAGTGAAAAACAAGACAAAGCAACAATTATTCCTTTCAAGAAGCTAGTATGAACGTTGCATTTGCAAAGTGTTTACCTCTGAATTGGAATAAGAAGAGGATGAAATTTGGTCCATGAAAGCGAGCCTCTGATCCTTGACAAACTGGTAAAAAGATTTGACATTTAGGTAATTGTGGAAGTTTCCATGCAATAAAGAAATCTGAAGTGTTACTTGAATTAGATACATGAAAAAATTGGGATGAAAGAATAGACATATATGCACTAAAACCTTGTCCATTTCATGAACCCCATCAGAATTCACAATATCTTGTCCACCTCCATCCATGAAAATTTTGTCCGCCATGTCTTTTAACTTCTTCTGTAAATCAATGGGTTGGAGAAGTGATGATTGCTGCTGCTTTACATACATGGTGTCCCTTCCCCCCATTTTCACGCCAGTAATAATATGAGTACCATACTTCTCAATAAATCTGCAAGTAACGAACAAATATGATAACCATAAAGTATATGGAGACAAAAATAAAAGCAAAAAAGGGTTTTACATTACATATAACTACTAAAAAAATGCACCGACCGAAAGATTTACAAAGCAAATGCTGCATCTAATCAAACAAATGTAAAGACAAAAAATGATTACTCACATAAAAACCACCTATCAGGCAACTACAGGTTGATTACCAAAACAATTTCTAGCGATACTGCAAAATAAGAATATGCTTGTGCTTGACTTTGCGTAAGGTACATCGAATCATTACTTCAAGCGAATTAACCTTTACAAAAAAAGTCAATTCTAGCCTAAGCATTGTGTGAGTCAGGGAAATTATATGAGGTGTAAGTTAATATTGATGAAGCAAAAGTGGCAGATGATAAAAGGGTTTGCACATGGAAAGGATAGGACTCCAACCTCGCCAAAGCAATAGGGTCCCAAGATGACGGGACAGCTTCCTTGACATGGTCGCAAAGCACAAGCTGGGATTTATCAAGGGCTAAATTGTATAAAGTGATGAAGACGCCATCAAAAGCAATAGCTTTGGTGTTGGCAGAGTCTTTCTGCCAAATTCCAGTAAGTTCAAATGCAGAATTGAAATGGCCCGTTGGGATTTTCCCAGAAAGTGATAGTTCCTGGTTAAACTGCTCTGACATCTACAAGCAACAGGGGTTGGAAGTTGCAATGATTAACAGTTGATTTAGTATATATCTCTTTGAGTGAATTGCAGGAACAAAAATTAAGAGAAAAGAAAAGAGAAAAGGTCTATTTACCTGTTGAAAAGAAAGAACGTCAGAGGAGAACCTCAAACGTTCTCCTTTATCACACTTGATATACTTGGAGACATCTCGAACAGTATACCCACCACCTGGTATTCTCATGTCACGCACTTCATCACTACAGTTGTCGATTAAGATTACTTTTGATTTGGAGTATTTTAGCCTCAAGTCAACGGTCAGATCATATCCCTTTCCAATAGCCTCTATAGCAGCCTCAGCTGCTTTCTTTGCACCCGCCATTTCTACCTCTTCCTCTGGGTTGCTTCTTACTACTTTATATTATCAATTCCAGCAAGAAAATAAGTTATTAATACAACGTAGCAAGTAATAAAACAGGAGGAAGGTTTTACGAAAAGCGAAAAGCAAATTCAATTATAACCAAATGCAGAAGAAAGGAACTTACTTGAAGGGAATTGATGGCCCCAAATTAGAGAACTACGAAGAAGAAAGGCATCAACAAGAAGGAGGAGACGACGACTGCGATGATGGCGAAGAAAAGGAAGAAGACTGAAAAGTAATGATTCTTGCAGGGGGGGTAGTTGTCAAGCTGATTAATTGTGATAAGACCAACAAAGAAGAATGGAGGAAGCGGTCAAAAGTGTTACTTTTTTCTTTCTTTTAATGTATTGTAACTGTGTGTTTTTTGTTTGTTTTAATGATGTAAGAAAAGAATTCACTGGAAAAGAAAGCGAGATTAGGTAGAAACAGAATACAGGGGAGGGGAGGGAGGAAGAAAGGGTCAAAGGGTTTGTGCTCTTCTGAGAAATTCTTGACAAATAATTTCATCAACCGAAAAAACACAGCAGACACAGTCTAACATTGCCTCTTCCACGAAGGCAGGCAGCCAGCCACCAAGCTTGCAGAAAGTCAAATATTGAAATAAATTTACACTTTGAATGCAAAAAAGTATCCAAAGAGCATCTGGGAATGGTCGACTCTGACGCGAAGCTGCTGCCCAAATAGAAAATAATAATTCAGATTTGTTCTCTTAAAATATAATCCTGTCTGTGGATGTTGACCAATAATAACTCCTATTTGCTGGAGCACTAGCAATTTGTAAATATTATACACAATAACTCTCTTAAAGCGTTTATATCTGTATTACGATACAAGTCGTCTTCTATGCCATATAGTGCATATAGCTATTTAATTGCTTGATTAGCGATAATATAGGTTACCAGTTCAGGTTTATGTTATGTTAGTTTTTAAAAAAGTTTCGAATTCAACCGACTGACACCCTGATACATGCAAGAAACAACTCAGTACGGCCGCAGTACTTATTCATACAAGATTTTTACAAATCGAAATTACATGGAACCAACCCTTTCCGGATCAGCGAGCCAAAATCTGGGCCTACTTTGTACAATGGCATGCCACAAAGCGCTACAAGTTGATGAAGCATGAAAACTACTTGGTAATCAAAAAGAGATCTTTATCCAAGACTAAAAGCATACGAAAACAGTACCATATCTTATCCTGACTTTAAAGGGCCTAGGTGTAAAAAATTACAAAGAATTTCCTCGAACAAAAAGTTGCCACATGCTGTTCACCTGCACCAGCATATGGATTTGGATGAATGACCAGCAATTTCAAGCTTCTCTGCTGCAGCAATCTTCCATTTACTTGAAATGATCTTGTCGAAGAATTGTGACAAAGTTGGGAAGTGATTCATCTTCATCCTTCTGCTTCCAAAGTTCCCCATTTCCTTGGATATACCATGATACTTTTGGTGATAATGGCGTATAAAGATCTGCAAGCTTGAAATTATCAGTAAATTTTCACTTTAACAGCATCAGAATATTCATATCTCTAGAATTTCTCCTTATCACCAAGATTAGAATCTATTTTCCCTTTTGACTGATAGTATATGCATGCAATACTATTTATCCAGCCACTGACCTCTGATGAGGTTAATAGAAATCCTACCATTCACGAGGTCAAATTTATATTCTATGAAAATGTTATACACCCTTCTTTTTTTTTTTTTTTTGTTGGTAACACGTCATATTTAATAAAGCTAAACCTGAAAAATGCAGAAAGATGATGAAAGAGCACCAACAATATGGGAGATGAAATCTAATATTGAAAATGAAATCTGCTAAAATCATTTCTAATAAAAGTAAGGTATGGCGAACTTTTCAACCTTTGCAAAGGCAGATAAAAACCCTAAAAAGTCTTTTGGCGTTTGCTAACTTAGTTTTTATTTTCTTTCAAAATTTTTCTGAATATGGGACAATCACTTTTACTCCTACCACTTGACTACTTTTGTTATATTCATCCTACTTGAATTTTGCTATCCAAAGTCACCTATTCTAATCTTCTAATATAGTTATGGGGATACTAAACAAAAACAGGATTACCAGTGACGCTTTATAATAGCTATTACTAATAACCCACTTCTTCAATTTCCTAACACATGGACCAAACATCAAACAACTAATCTAAATGACACAGAAGCTGCCTTTCTAAATATCGCCTCCCCTACATCATTTTGAACTTCAACCAACTCGTGACTCTTCACATATCATTACCTCCTCCAAAAACCTTCTTCACAAAGTTGATGTAAGTATATCGCTGGTGCAAATCATACACAAATTCCTGTGAAGAGTTGCCTTCAATGTTTGACCAGTATGCTAACAACTAAACAGCAAGTCTATTCTTTCTCTTCACCATTCAATGAACGAGGACAACTACCCGAACCTTTGAGATCAACTCTGCCACTTGAGGAAAAACTTCTATGACTTGTCAGATTACCTTCCACATATCTTGTTAACTGAGACATAACTGGTAGGAGGAATATAAGCATCATCATAGCACCAATCCTATCTACCATCTGAAAAGGTCCAAAGAACAATGGATAACTTGTGCCCTGTGTTGCTCATAAGGTTGCAATTTAACATACAACATTTCGCCTATCTCAAAGCCTCTATCAATCTATTTCCTGTCAGCAACTTGCTTCATTCTATTTTAAGCCCTTCTTCAAATGGAACTGAATCATCTGTAAAGAAATTTTTCTTCCCACCAAAGCTCAGTCCACTACAAGCAATTTAGAATCCCCAGCAAAATAAGGAATATGCAAACGTGATGGTACCTGTATAATGCTTCAAAAGGTGATGTCTGAATAGTCAAATGAAAGCTTTGTGTTATATCACCACTCAGCTAGGGACAACTATCTCACCTCTCACTTCAGAGAATCCCTAGTCATGTATCTTAAGTAAGTCTCCACAGCTCTATTAACCACCTCTGTTTCCCCATTCAATTGAGGATAATAGGAAGTAGATGTCTGTAGTGCCACTCCGCGAATGCTGAATAGCTCCTACCAAAAGTTGCTAGAAAAAATCAAATCTTTGTCACTGACAATGGAGTGGCATGCCATGCATTTGTGAACATATCCCATAAACTTCTCAGCCACAAGCATGGCTGAATATGGGTGAGCAAGTGGTGTAAAATGAGCATAATTTGCTCATCGAATCCACTACTATCAAGATCACTGATTTTTCCTCAAAAATTATAGATCCAATAAAATCCATACTTCATCCCAAAACTGCAGAGGTGTGCTAAGAGGCTGCAACAATCCATGAGAGGCAACAGTTCCATACTTATTTCTTTGACAAACTTCACAATTCCTTAAAAAATCTCACACATTCCTTCTACATATTCCTCAAGAGAACGTAAGTTTGCACTCTCTTGTAAGTCCCCAAGAACCCAGAATGTACCCCATTGGCTGGGCTATGATACCAATTCTTAAAAGTTGGAACAGATCCCACCACCAACCTCCCTTTCCAAGTTAACAGCTCATAAATCAACTACGAATAGAATTGAGCAACTCCTTCCTCTACCTTCTTCAAAATGTTTTGAAACCCCAATTGCGTCTGTATGCTTGAAACAATCACAGCATATAGTTCACAATTTCCCAATCTAGTCAACGTTTCAGCTGCCTTATTCTCACTTCCCTTCTTATACCTTCCAAAATCAAAACTAAACAACTTAGGATACCAATTCTGTTGCAAAGGAGTTGTTCCCTTTTGCTCCAATAGATATTTCAAGCTCCTTGATAGGTCCCAGTCAAAGTTATATGAATTTGTAAAAGAAAGTATTCTCTTAAGGTGAGAATGAACATAAAATTTTATTTGTATTTCTCTCCCCTTCACTAATAAGTAATAGAGTTCAAATAGGTAAAAGACTCACTAATTCCCTAAATAAAAGGAGTTTGATTAAGAGTGAAACAGATAAAAATAGCTAACAATGTCTAGATAAAAAATTCTCTAAATAATATATATATATAATCTAACCAACTGACCCAAATAAAATAACAAATAATATAAATCTTGGATTCTTGATGGATTTGCTTATCATTAACCCCTTCTTTGAGTGGAACCTTGTCCTCAAGGTTCAAGTTCCCTGAACTATTAGTAGAACTTTGGGAATCTCAAATTGTAACAGACTGAAAGAGCCAAGCGTCCTTCCCAGTAAGGCTACTTTTCTTGAATATCCTTCCACCAGGATCATCCACATCAAGCGAGCATATTTTACTGTATGTACCTTCTCATATTTTGGAAGCTTCCAAGGGGGTCAACCAAATTTCTAACTCCCTTGCCAGAAAGCGGAACTGTTGCATAATTGATCCCTCCAAAGTTTTTGCAACTTCTACAATAACCTCATTTTTTGCACCAATATATGAGAAATTTTCAATAAAACATAGCAACTTTTCCCCAGCAGATGCTGCTTTGTTGACAAGGTGAGAACAGGTGGCAAAGTTGGTGTTGCCTCAGGATGGTTCTTGTCTTGTAAGCATTGCTTCGAATAATTTACTAACAGCAATTTCTAATTGTATAATTTATCCACAATAGCCACTTCCATCTAACTAAAATTATCTTGAAGCCCTTCAAATCTTTGTTTTTGAGAAATTAAAATTTTAAACTCTATTAGGATTTGAACCTTGGTAGAGGAGGATATCTTAGACACCCTCTCCCAATGAGCTACAAGCCCATTGGTTGAAGCCCTTCAAATCTTACTTCAAGTGCTTCAATTCTTTCTTTGTTGGAAGCCATATTGCATAGCTCTAATACCAATTGATAGGTCCCAGTCAAAGCTATAAGAAATTTGTTTAAAACAAAAAAAAGGTGTTCTCTTAAGGTGAAAATAAACATGTCATTTTACTTATATTTCTCTCCCCTTCACTACATAAAAGACTCGGGACCTTTTTGGTTTCATTTATTGTTTCTATTTTTCTGTTTTTGTTTTTAAAAACAGACAAACAAAAGAAGAAAATATGTTTGGTTATATTTTGTTTTATTTTTTTACTTACAAAAATAAGAAAAACAAAAACAGAAATAGAGAAATAAGAAAATTCTATTTTTTAGTGTTTTGAAAACAGATTTTATAAGCAGATGTTTTTACAATGAATAATTGACATAATCTTAAAAAATAATATGTATTTTTAAGGTCTATAAGAGTATTTGATCCAAAAATTTGAATTTATTTCATATTTGATCGTTATCATTAATTTTTTTTCTCACAAATCTCAGTCAAACAGGTTTTTGTTTTCTATTTTTTATTACAAATGTCAACCAAATAAGTTTATATTTTTCTTTATTAAAAAAACGTAAACACAAAAATAAGAAACAAAAACAAAAAATAAAAAAAGAATAGAAGTGATACGAAACAGTCCCTTAACTAATTCCTTGAATAAAAGGAGTTTGTTTAGGAGTGCAACAGATAAAAATATTCAAAAGATAATGAAAATATATAATCTAAATTATTGACCCAAATAAAATATGTAATCTTTCTTCAATAACACTGTTAAGGGTTTACTAATCATTCCAAAACCCTGAATGAACCTTCTCCAGTAATCAACTAAGCCCAAAAATCCCCTTAACTGCTTCAATTTTGTTGGTTGCACCCATTTCCCTATTGCTTCAACTTTCCTTGGATCAATAGCTACCCCTTCCTTTGTAACAACATGTCCCAAGTACTCTACTCTATTGGGTCCAAAAAGTACACGTGCTAACCTCGGCAAATAAGGGATGTTCTTTCAACACTTCCACAAATTTCCCAAATGTTTGTTATGCCGTTCAAAAGATTTGCTATATACCAAAATATCATCAAAAAATATTAGCACCCACTTCCTCAAGTAAGGTCTGAAGATAGTATTCATTAAGCTTTGAAATGTGGCTGCCCATCAGTTAAACTAAATGGCATAACTAAGGATTCATAATCACCTTTGTGAGTCCCAAATATTGTATTTGAAATGTCCTCTTTCCTCATTCTAATTTGGTGGTAAAAAATCACCCTATTCTACACAGTTCATCTAGCAATTCTTCAATTAAGGGAATTGGAAACTTATCCTAATTGTTTTCTAAATCCAAGCTCTATAATTATACACAATCTCCAAGAACTATCCTTCTTTTCAACCAACACAACCAGTAAAGAAACAGGACTTTCATTATGCTGAATTATGCCACAGTATGTGAGCTCTCTGAAAATAATCCTTATTGATTCAAATAGTCTATATACAAGGGTATACATAAACAACTCAATTAGAAAGCTAATCGCCATTATCCATCAAACCCATAAAGATCAAGAATTAATCCCTAACAATTAGGTCTTATATTATTCCCTAAAGATTAATTAATAGATCTATTATTATTCCACTAGTGAAGCTGTGCACTGATAAATCTTTGAACCACATTGAATAGGTGCTGGTTTCTCGCAACTATTTAAAAGATAGGTTCTAGTTCATAAAGGTGCATGATAACTACCACAATGAGAAAAAGAAAGATTAGAGGTATTTGAAGGTCTTCTTCAACTTTAGACTTTGATTACATGCAAACAGTGTTTGCAGGTATCTGCATCCAAAGGAAATGCCAAGAAATTACACAATATCACCCTTCAACTCTTTAGCACTTTTATTTTTTAAAATTTTTTTTACAACGTGCAATCAATCTAACCAGTTCTCAGACAAAATGTACTCAATGAACATATGATTAGAAAGTAAAGCTCAATTGAGTTCAAGCAAGATTTCTAGTTTTTCCCACCTTAAATATCCTCTTTATTTTCAATTCTTCACAATGAAAGTCCAGTAACTAGTTTTTCCCACCTTAAATGTCTGCTCTTTATTTTTAATTCTTCACAATGAAAGTCCATTACATTTCCCCCATATACCATTGCTTTAATTATGTTTCATATGAAACTTGTACAATGGTTTTTACCTTGCTAGCCACTTGGACAATCCATAAACATCCCAGAAGTTGCATAAGATAATGTGTGCATTTTTATAGCTTGGGTTTCACATAAGATTGCACACACATACTAACCAAAATAATAAATGTTTCCATTACATATGTCCATGAGACAAATACCTGTTAAGAAAGGTGAATCTGGTTCCCTGGTACTATGCAACACTGTTGTCCCAGATAGGACTGTGATAAATCCACAAAGTTCTGATGCTATGTTGCTGGCACTTTGACCTGAATAGTCCTAAACAAGCAAACATATAATCAGATGTCTTGTGTCTTTTCCCCACTACAGTTCCCAGTGTTTCAACTGTCCTCAAAAGGAATAAGAAAATAAAGAATAATCTTCTCACTGGAAAACATATCTAAACATATCTTAAGTATTATTTTTATTATTATTATTTTGGAAAATAATACCTTAAACATGATAGCACTGGCAAAAATGGTAAATGCCGTGAACATGGCATAATAAATGGGAGAAACAACTGCAGTGTTGAAAGTGTCCAATGCCTGCAATGATGGCAGGATAATCAGATAACAGTTTATATTGTACTGGTACAAATTATTTTTTCAATACGAATACGGGCCGTTTGATGACACAGTAAGTGTGCAACAAGAAAAGGTGCGGCACAAGTTAATTCTAACTTACATCCATCTTCACTGAAAGTTGATGAAAAAGATAAATTTTGGTCTAAGTAATTCTGGAAAAGCTTAAACCTAAAAATAATATCCCTAAAAAGAAACTACAAGAATAAACTATTTCTCATATAAATCCAATACTTTCTCTTTTTGAATCCTGCTATCACTCCACAAAGCAGTTGGTCATAAACAGTTGGTAAAATGGCACAGCAATGCTAGTAAGAACAGAAGAAAGATGAAGCAATCTAAACATGAACTAGAGATTGTATAGTGGTTGCAAGGAGGAGCCCCAATGGTCAGGAGAGCAAGGCCAACAGAAAAAAGGAGGAAAGATGAGTGAGATAGTAAGAATAAGAAAAGAATCAGTGGGTGCATAAAAATGTTAAGTAACCTCTTGGAAATAAAGAGGAAAATTGTAACTTAAACAATGCCTGTTCTAAATAATTTCAAGGTCTGCATGTACAACCTACAGAGAGTTGATTAACAAGTTTGAAATGGTGAATTCTAGTTTAAACAAACACACAAGGAGTTGCTCTAGCAAATTTCAGAGGCACAATAAAGCAATTATACATGTGGTAACATATTTGGCCAAGTCACTTTAGTAAAGCTAATCAGTAACCGTACCATGGGAGAGTTCATATAGTCACTAGGCTACTAACCATGTTCAGATAATTCAGTTGAGTGATAATGCAGGTTACAGCAACCATTGTAAAAATCCATGTCTGGAAGTATTTAGCCTGATTTATTCCCTCAATTGTCAGTTTTATTGCAATGCCAATGGCCTTTACACTCATAACCTGCAAAGTGGAAAACCAATTGCTCTGAATAGATCAAAAGTGGAAGTTTTCAAAGTAAAGCAAACTATTTCTATCATACTAAGCCACTAGTAAGAAATCAATTACATACTTGACAAATTGTAATAAACAATCAATTACATACTTGACAAATCACTTACCGTCAATGATCCAACCACAGAGCAGATTCCTACATAAACCATGATGTTTGTTTGGCCATAGCGAGGAGCACAATAAAGAATAAGTACCAATGCTACAGCAATGACAGAGGCCGTATACAAAAGGAATGCTGGACAAGAATACATACCAAACCAATAAGAAGCAAGGCCTTAAAGAAGGGACAAAGAAGAGAAGAAGGAAATCACAAGTAGGATACCAGGCTGGGTAGCTAGATCCCAGATTTCTTCAACAGAGTTAATAGTTCGCTCTTCTGGGGCATGAAGGACGATCATCGTCGAACCCACTATGCATAGAAGACAACCCAACATTCCCATTTTTTGCAGTTTTTCCTTCAACAAAAGATGGGCTAGTAGAGCACTACAAAGTTTTATATAAACTCAGTCAGAAGAATAAATTGGATAGGAGGTTCAAAACCAACAATAGTTAAACCACATATTATATGCAAATTAGTAGTAAATCATGAATCAGTAATACCTCACTATGATACTCAACGCACCAAGCGGGGTCACAAGAACAGCAGGAGCATAGATGTAGGCTACGAAGTTAGCAATTTCTCCAACAACCACTGTTAATTTCCATCAAAGAGGGGTTTTTTTAAAGACAAAAAAAAAAAAAGAGGAAATGTGAGTAACTAGACTAGAAGGCCTTATTTTTATCGAAGAATCACTGTAATACTAATAAATTATTAAAAGAGAAGCAGAAAGAAGTGATATGCTTACTAGTAAGCATGCCTATCCACCAAAGGGGCTCCAACAGATAGCCATATCCGCCGACACCTATAGGAATAGATACGTGATTTAACAAGAATGAAATGACAAACAAAAAAGATTTACAAAAAAAGTAGAAAAACTTAATATTTGCAAGAAGAGAAGAGGATTGGAGGAAAGGTATTTACTAGCACGAGGACCATTGACACCGGCCTTTCTGAGACCCTTTTTCTTGATGATGAAGCTGGAGCCTATAAAAGCACTGGACACTACCGCCAATATAAACCCTGTCAAATTGCTTGAGTACATCTATACAAACATGTATGGCTTCATTCATACCATTCCTTTTGACAATATCAATCTGTCACACATCTCAAGAAATAATATTCATATTATATTTACTGCTGGGTGTTTTGCTGAATAACGAGATTGATTATGGAACAAAATTGCGTGGGTTTATATTGGTTGAAAGGGAAAACGAGAAAAGTAGAAGAGATATGAGGTAGTAGCAGTAAGATTGTAAGTTATAGCTTTTGTTTTGAGGAAATTTTTTGAAATGAACGGAGAGATTGGGATTGGACTGAGCGGAAACAATCTCAATCTGTTGGTGTCTTTGCCCTAACTTTGCTGGTTTGCAGGAGATGATGATGATGATGTGTTGTGCCTGTAGGGGAAGGGGAAAAGGAAAAGTCAGAGTAAGAGAGGAAGAGATAAGAGATTGCGGAAGGAAAGTAGTTGAGTCTTTTATTGGGATGGGTTTACACAGGGGAACCTTATTTTCTCACCTGCCATTCTTCCTGCTCCCCTTCAATGCTCAATGCCCTGCCATAAGATGCTGCTCCTCTTTGGCCTTATTTTCATTTTTATTTTTTTATTTCAATTATCAAGTTTGACAAAACATTTTTTTCACCCTCTTAAATCAAATATTCTTTTACATTCTTAGGATTTTTAATTTGAATCGAGTTAGTAAATATATATTATATATATAAAACAAAAGATGTCAAATTTTACTAAATTATAAATCAAAATTTTTATTTTTTTCAATTTCATTTTATATATTATTTAATTTTCACTAAAAAATTAGATTTTGGTCTATTATGTAAATTTTTAATATATTTTTTTGAAATACTAAGAACAAAATTCAATCAATATCAAAACTTTTATTTTAATTACATTTTAATTCCTTAATTTTATATTAAATTTATACTAAACTTTCGTATCACTATTAATTGAATCAAAAATTCATTAGCATATGAAAAGTGAAATATACACGTACTGATTTTTATATAAAAAATTAAAAATTAAAATACACTTAAAGTGAATTTTGGAGAAGCTTTTTCCAAAAAAAAAAAAACAGGACTTTATTTTCATTCTAAGCAAATTATGGATAGAAATTTAAATCAGAGGCACAATTACAAAAACAAAAACAAAAAAAATGAATAGCATCAAGCCACATGCATAACTTAGACAGAAAAATAATTTCCTAAGTTTAATTAGAAATTAAAATAGAATAACAACAAGGTGATAGGTCATAACTTTCAAGAATAAATTTACATTAAAACTACAAGATTTATCAATAATCATACACAAAATTTGAAGATACGTACAGCAAATTGGTACCTTTACAATTTATGCAATCATAAGATACAGAATGGGAACAAGCTTGATGAGTGGCCATAATATTGATGGAACAAAACTAGTTTTTCTTGATCATGCAATTGGTTGGTTATAATATCGGTCGCTGCGTCTTTTCCATCTTGATAGAGAAAACTGGAAGAAGAAGAAAAGGGCAAAAGACAATTAATAGACACATACACAAGCATCACAGAATATTCAGAGTATCACTAATGTACTTGCTCTCAGTGAGCATCCAAAAACAAACTATAACATAAGAAAAAGAATCATGCATTTCTTCTTCATGTTTTGTATCTTTTTATTTTTAAGTTTTGATTTTTTATTTTTTAAAATTAAAAAAAACATATTAATAC
>JAOXYD010000135.1:0-14694 GCA_028565735.1 Pinacopodium congolense
CTGATCTTATAACAGCGGGCTGCACCACTGTACAACGATGGGCCACAAGGTGCTGTTATGGGTCGAATGCTGTCTCTATAATAGTGGACTATTCATCCTTCAACGTGACCTTGCAAGGGTGTCGTTGATGGATTGTTTTAAGGTGAATTCTTCTCCTTTTTGCTCTAATCTTCATTATCAAGCTCCATCATGCAAATTAAACATAATAAGACATAAATTTAACAATTAAGCATTGAATTAGGGTTAAATTAATATTAAATATCATCCAAAAAGACCATATATTTAACCCCTAACAGTTATCAATTTTTTTTAACAATTAGATAGTAGGATGTATATGATAGGAAAAAGTATTGTATTGCTATATACATGTAGATTTTGCAATTTATATTTAAATAGAAAAATAAGGTAGCTAAACTAGGAAATTACAGTTATACAAAATCCATTATCCTAATTAAATCCCTCATTCTCTTATATTTAAAATTCTATCAATCCTAAAGTATTAACAACCTAATATTCAGTATTGACTGTACCAGATATTCTCTTTACAATATTGTCCCTTAAGTTGGTTTAGAGATGTCTTTCATTACTAGCTTGCTTACTAGGAAATCAAATTGTCTTCTTTGTAGTCCTTTGGTAAGTATGTTAGTTATCTATTGAGTGGTTAGTACGTATAGAATACATATTAGATCTTTCTTAAGTTTCTCCTTAATGAAGTGTTTATCAACTTCAATGTACTTAGTCCTATCATGTAGGACTAGGTTTTGACCAATAAAAATGATAGCCTTGTTATCATCGTAAATTTTCATGGGAAGTAAAATTGAGATATGAAATTTTCTAAGAAACTTTTGATCCATATTACGTCATTAATCTTATGTGTAAGAGATCTAAACTTAGCCTCAGCACTGTTTCATACTATAACGCTTTTTTTTTTACTTCTTCAAATGACATGATTTCATCTAGCAAATGTGTAATATATTAACGTTGAGCTTTTTTACTTAGCTGGATTAAGTTTCAGGTTGGCTTTAATTGGAGTTTAAGAAGCTTTGCACCTTTTAAGTCTTCTCTCACTTAATAAATCAAGAATGTATTTTATTTGATTTACAAAAATAACTTCTCTTGATCTTGCAAATTCCACGCTTAGGAAATATTATAATGTCCCACGTCTTTAATCTCAAAGTATGTTTCTAGTCTTTTCTCCAACTTTGTTAGTTCTTCAACATCATCACTTAAGATTTTAGGTCTTTTCCTTTCTTAGAATGTCTATAAAACATGGTATGTTCTGCTTCACTTTGATGATATCTATAGCTCTTCATTGCCTTTCCAAAATCATCTAAATAAGAGGCTTCCCTTGATTAGGTCACGACTGTGCACTTTTCTGCTTAATTTTCATGGTCATGCTCACTATTATAAGGCCTTCCAAGTTTTGTTTCTCTTACTATTTTCTTGCTATGCTCTCCATCATTCATCCTATAGCCTTGATATTTGATGTGAAACTCTATGACTCAATGCTCTTACTCCTTAACTTGATTTCAAAACCTTTATATCACATTTAAAATGTTGACTGAAGTTCCAAGAATATAGATTACTCAAAGTTGTCTGTTTTTATGTCTTACTTCTGTCTTCTTCGACTTTATTCTTTAAATATATTTTTGATGCTGCAAAGTTTTTGTTTTCTAAATTTTTGAACTATCCAAGAGTATGCCTGAGTTTTTGTTTCAATTTTTAAGCTCTTATATTGTTGATTTAAGTTGAAATTTTCATATTGCTCCAAAGCTATCTAGGTTTACATGTTCTTAGTTTGCTCTTAATTCAATCCATCTGTTTAATGTGTTAATTTCATTTTTATTATTGCAATTTTCTATTAATAGATAGATTAATGTTTCAGTAGCTTGTTGTGTTAAGTTTACCTTTATTTAGTGGATTAAAAATGTTGTTTTAGTAAACTAAAACCTAGGTGCTACATATTTTGATAGCTTGTGTTTGTGTTATTTAAATCTAAATTTCTAATGCCTTAATTTTGTTTTTGTTGCATAAATTTGTTTGTTTATAATCTCTAGGGGTGTTAGGAGAATAGAAATACTTTTTATTTCTCTCTAAAAGTTGTAGGATTACTTTTTTTGCTTGAGCTTTAGAGAAACACCAATAAAGGTGTGTTTTGGTTACTTCATTTCGGGATTTTAATTTTGTTGGAAGATAATTTTTTTCAACATTACTCTTTATAGTGTCAATAGGTTGCTCTAGGCCTATAGAAAATAAGATTCGAGTTATTATGATTATTAAATGTGAATTCGATTGTTTTATGTCATGTATGAGTATTAGGGAATGTATTGACTTTAAGTATTGCATCATTTGCATTTGAGCCCCTATCTTGCATTGATTTCGATCAAGTGTTTGTTAAGTTATATAAGCTTGAGTTAAGGCTTAGGTAGCTTGAGTTTGTGAGTTGTTTTGTGGGAAGAAAATTGTATAATTTTGGTTTTGCAAAAAGGGTTACTCTTTACTCATTCAAAGGAGGATTATAAAGGTTACACTTCAACCACATAAGGAAGATTGTATTGGGTTTCTCTTGACCTTTGTTAAATAAGATTATCTAGATTCCTCTTGACCCTTGTAAGTAAGATTATTGGGTTACTCTACATCGTTGAAATAAAATTGTAAAGGGTTACTCTTCACCCTTTTTATGAAAGACAAGATTGTAAGGGTTACTCTTCACCCATTTAAAGTAAGATTAGTTTCTAATAAAATTTCTAACAAATTGTTAGAAAGAGGACCTAGTCTATCTTTAGAGTAGGCAAACCTCTATAAATCCATGTTTTAATTTGTTCCCTTATCTGTTTATTATTTTTGCTCTTGTGTTTGTTTTTATTATTGATTGAATTTGATCAATTTGGAATAAGCAGATCATTCGATTTATGTTGAATTTTGGTTTAAAGATTGCATATAGCTAAAATTGGACCAAATTTTTTAGTTTTTTCAATTTAGTAAGACATTTTTAAACATCTAATTCAATGCCCCCTCTTAGGTTCCAAAGGGCTTACAATTCTTTTCCCATTAGCTAGTTCTTTGTCACCACTTATAAACACCACATGTACTTGCTCCTTTAGATTTTTCTACACGTTACTTAGAAAGTGCTTGGTGATCTCTCTAATATGCTCTTGGTAAGTTTCCCTAATTGATTTTCTAGATTCTTTATCAAAGCTTTAATATTTTGAAATTTAGCATTTGAAATCATGATATACTTAGTAAGGAGCTCCTCTAAACTAGACTACCTAGAACATTGTTATTAATAGAAATTAGGTTGGTGGTTTTACCAGTTAACCTCGATCCTTTTAAGAGAAATTTGGCGAATTTGGCCACCCTGGGTTATAAATATTGCTATATATATTATTCTATTAGTTTCTAGTATAATAAACTTGCTCCTTATGACTACCAACTCCTATTGATTGGCACTCATGGTTTGGGTACCCTCCTCCATAAAAATCATGATGAATCATCTGAGCAGATGTAGATGCAACCATATACTATTTAATTTTCTCGCAAGTCTTGTGCCTCCAATGATGATACGAGATCAATGTTATGCACTCCTACACTAGGATTAAATTTATGCGTGCATTGCTCCAGTCATATGTATTCGTAGAAATATTCTCAATGAGTTCTTGGAGTTACTTAGGGGTTTAAAAGCTATTTATAAGCCCTATGACACCCAAGAGGGGGTGAATTGGGTATTTAAAAATTTCTTTGTAAATTAAAACAACTTAAACACCTTAGGCCAAAATCAAGTAAATGAATTCTCTAACGAAAATTCAACCTAAATGATATGTCAAACTTTATGTAAAAATATCAAATAAATTCAATCAATAATAAAGCAAACGCCAATGCTTAAATATAAAGAGATAAAGAAAGAGATAAACACCGAGATTTATAAAGGTTTGTTTACCCCAAAGATAGACTATGTCCTCTCTCCAACTACTTATTGGAAATTCAATAACAAACTAATCGTACTTTAAGTGGGTGAAGAGTAATCCTTAAAACAGTCTTGTTTATAAGGTCAAGAGGAACCTATACGACAATCTTAATTATAAGGCTAATAGGAATATTAACAGCAATCTTGATTCTAAGGCCAAGAGAAACTTTTATAATAATCTTGATTCTAAGGCCAAGAGGAACCTTTACAATCTTGCTTTAGGGTGAACAGTAACCTAATCCAATCTTATTCAAAGGACAAGAGGAACTTATTCAAAAATCTTGAATTCTAAGGGTCAAGAAGAATCCACCAATCTTACTTTCCAATGGGTGAAGATTAACCCTTTCAACACAACCAAATTTTATAATAATTTTCCACAAATAAAGCCCCTAAAACAACTCCCTTAAACTTCAACACAAGCTTATACAACTTAATAAAAGTTGATCAAAATCAATTTAAAGAAGGGTCTCAAATGTAACTAATGCAATGCTTATGCCTTATGCTTTCCCTAATGCTCATACATGGCATTAATCAATCCAATTCACATTCAATGATCAACATAATTCAAATCTTGTTTTCTACTAGCCAAAAGAAACCTATCAACAATCTTTTTAGTGGAAAATAGCAACCCTTAACTTAACCAACAACGAACAAAATTCAATCCCCCAAGTATGTAACCAAAACCACATATTTAATGGTGTTTCAATGAAGCTCATGCAATAAAATCAATTCTGAAATTTCTAGAGTAAAAAAAAATAATATGTCAAGTCTCCCTACACCTCAACATATCATAATATTAAATTTATCCACCAAAAACGTGATTATGGCATTAAAAAATTAGATTTAGGCAAGATAAACACAATCTGTCAAAATATATAGTATTTAACCTTCCAGCTTAGAAACAAACGTTTTTAAAAAAATAAATGGCATGAAATCAGCATAAAAACCCTAATGGATCCTAAATCAATTAGCAAGAAAAAATCGTAACAATAAAAATAATTTTAACAATTCAATCAAGTGGATTAAATCAAGAGCTAATCAAGAACTTTCAAACCTAGATAGCTTTGGGGTAGCCTGTAAAATTAAGCTCAAACACACAATATAATGGCTTAAAAATCAAAATAAAAATTTCAAAGAACTCCTAACACCATATGTGAATTAAAAACAACAAATTTATGTACTTAAAAATTGATTAGATGATGTAATTTTTGATTAAATGAACAATATAAAAAATTGGACAATTTTCATATACAAGAGAACTAATGCACACAAATGATGAAAAAATCAACCAAAAATTTGAAACTATGATTATTCTGACTCCTAAGAACTTAAACAAATAGAAAATAATAATAACACAAACTGAGAAAAAGATTAAATAGATTTAAATTTGATTCAAACTTAAACTAATGAAAACAAAAGCTATCTTAAAGTATTTCAATGTTAAAGCTCAAAGAGAAGTTAAACAAGCCCATAAACATCAAAACAAGAGTTAAACATAATCTAGAGGGCTTGAGCAAACTAAAAATTTCAATACCATGATTTTAGAATCACATTTAATTAGCTGAAATTGAGATTAAAGAAAGAACAGTCTCAACAGAGACATTTTTTAAGATAAAAACGAGTTCAAGCTTTAATAAGATGTTATGGCCCCTCTAAAATGTAAAAACTGAATTAAATTAACAATTAAACAATCAAGAAGGATATTAGAAACCATTTTGCAGACCCAGAAACACAATAAGTTGGTAAAAAATTGATTAAAAGTATAAGCAGTGAAAGTGTGGGCAGCTTGAGGTTTTTGAGAGATTTAGGAGGTTTGATCTATTTTCAGAGTTTCAAGAGAGTGCAAATTTGTTTTGAGAGGGTATATATAGTGTCTAGAGGCTTAAAGAGGGTTTATAAGTGTAAAATAGCCCTTAGAATGAAGAATAGAGACAAACCCCCAAAGAGGAAAGTAGCTGTTGGAGATAGGGAGTAAAACGGTGGTACTTGGGGAGTTAAACAACAATGTTGAAGGTTAAGCCACCTATCGTTTAACTTGTTGGGAAATAGGGGTAAAATGGTGGTATATATACGGCGTTGTTTAGCTTATGTTAGCCCTTCATTTATGGTCTAGAAAATACAAAACATAAACCAAACAATATCCAAACCTCTCCAAATAATTTCATATCATTAATCAAGACTTTAAACAAATTTTAAAACATAATTCAAGGTTATTTGAATCATCAAAAAAATTCAATTGATTAAAAAAATAAGAAATACTTTGATTATGAAAATTTTCACTCTTAAACAAGTTTAAAACTTTTTCAAACCTTTCATAAACCATAAATTCACATTGCCATTATAAAAAAAATAAATTCTGACACATATGATTAACACTCAATCAAAATTTTAATTAACTTAAAATTTTGAAGAAGCATACACTAATATAATTCATCACATTACTTCTTGATTATTCAATATTTGGCCTATATGCATTTTAATTCAATTCCTAACATGACAAATGTCATAATCAAATTCAATTAATCACTATAACCACAATTCAACTCTTATATGTCTATATGTAAATGTATTATGCAAATGTGAGAGTCTTTTTCAAGCATTGATTAAGAATCAAGTTTAGGACACTTACACTTTAAACCCTTTTCCTAAACCTATCCAAAATTGATCTTCATTCTTTTGATCTTAAATCTTGATCATCAATCTTTCTCCTTTGGTCTTTAATCATTCAATGTTTGAGCTCTTCTACCTTAGCTCTACAATTATACTCTTGCACTTTAAAAATTAATCTATCTTATAAATGCATAAAAAACTTAAACATTAGTAACAATAATATTTTTTCATCATCAAAACACATGATTGGAACTTCCTTTGTTTAACATTAGTAGTACCACCATAGGATGTGTCTACATTAACATTCCTAAAAAATATAATGGGGGCGCTTGCTCTACATGTCCTTCTATCACTCCCATGTTTCATAAAAATTCTCCTATTACCACTATTGAAAAGAAATAGTCTCATTATCAACTTAGCATAGTAGGAAGGAAGGAAGGAAGTACCTTATCAAGAACTTCTCTACAAGCTCATTCCACGAGGTGATAAAACTAGGAGGATTACATTTGAGGCATGACTTAGCTCTACTTTTCTAGGTGAATGGGAATAACTTCAACCTCACTACCTCTTCATATACAGCATTTCACTTAAATTTATCAGAGATCTCTAATATATATATATATATATATAACAACATGAGTCTTTGGGTCTTCATCTGGTACATCAAATTGAGCATAGTTTTAAAGCATTTGAATCATTTAGAGTTTGATTTTGAGGCTCATTGTCTCCAGCTTTAGCCTGTTCATATTAGATTCAGTGCCTTATAAAGAGGGTATAAAAAATACCCTATAGTTAATTGAGCTCTTAGTCCCAACTCTGTACCCATGTATCTTTCTAACTATATATCTTAAACCTCAACCTTTTCATAACTTGTGGATTTCTTCTACTTTTGAAGAATATTTACTTGAAAATAAGGTTAATGTTTAAAAAATGAAACATTCATGGTGGCAAAAGTTTTTCTCATTTTGGATTTAAAACAATTATACCCTTTTTTATTGGAACATATCCTACAAAAACACATTTTCAGCCTTGAGATTCAATTTTAACCATTCCTTACTAGGTAAAAACATAAAAATATAATTAAAGAATTTTAAGGGTAAATTTGAATAGATATAAGCCTCGAGAAAAATGTATTTTAAGATACGCAAGAGTCACTCTTATAGTTAAGAACATGGGTAGGCATCTAGCTAATTAAGTAAGTTACAATTAAAATTGGTTTTTTCCTAAAACAATTTAGGGACATTCATTGAAAGCATAATGGCACGAGATACTTCTAACAAATGTTTTTTTTACTCAACCATATCATTATTTTAGAGGTATCAACATAAGTAGATTAAGGGTGAATAACTTTTCATTAAAAACCCTTTAAAGAATTTCAATAAAATACTTAGTAACATTATCAATATGAAGAATTGCAATTTTCCCTTGAAAATATATTTTAGCCATTGTATATAAATTTTTGAACAAGGTTTCAACATCAGACCTTTCATCATCAAATCAATCTCACATAAATGAGTATTATTATCAATAAAAGTCACAAACCATTTAATTCTTAAAGCACCCAAAAAATCACTATAAATTAGATAAAAGGGTCTTAAAGGTTAATAAGTTTTAGAAGGATAAATAATTTATAATTTTTTTGATAAAATGCATAATAAGGTTTGGAAGGATAAATAATTTTATGACCTTTTCAAACTCCTCATCACCATTATCTATACTAAAATTTTGTAAGTCAATAGGCTCAGATTTGGTGGATTCATGAATTTTAATAGGGTAAATTTTCTAATTTAGTGAATTAATTACTCCCTTCAATTAGGAAAAAAAGCTTCTAATTCTTCCATGTTAGGTTGGCTCTTGGACATGCTTTCATCTTTTAGCTAAAAAATTGTTGTTGATCGCAAATCATCTTGAGGTTGTTGTTAATAGGAAAAAATATGAAGGATGTTCAAAGTAGGTTAGATTTAAACAAGGGTAATTAGAGTAGGTTATCGATTTAGGCGTATAGATTTCATCAAATTGCTAAAAATGGCCTGTTCAGCCATTGCCCCATATGTACTCCTCAACTTCAAGAGATTACTAGTGATTTTATTGCCACTACATGTTCTTGATGGAAAAAAGTAGTCGCCAAACGATGTCCCAAAACAAATACCAAAATAAAACATAATAAACATCCAAAAATGCAACAAATAGCAAATAAAAAATAAAGAAAAGAAAAGAAAAACCTTTGAAGTAATTGATATCAATATATTCATAACCATCGATATATTCATAGTATCACAAATATATTACGTAAAAAATGATGCCAAAAATTATCGTCTATCGATATAGTTATCTATATTAGCTCAAATAAATCAATCTTTCAATATAAAAAATCAAAATCAATTTAAGATCAACTTTTATTGCAAGTGCACCTATCAATAAGTAATATAATGGATTCAAACTTGAGTCCAGATGTCAATCCCACGAGGAAAATAATATAAGTAATATGTCACTTGGATCACAATTACCTAAAGAAGCCTAATTGATTTAATTATGAAATTAAACTCCTAATCCTAAAAAGCTTCCAACTAATGTAAAGGATTTTAAGAATGCTTAAAGATTACCAAATTAAATTGATTATTGAAGGCTCAAGTATTCATGACTATGAACAAAATAATAAACCTTCTGTAAACCATCCTGATTAAGAAAAGTACCAAAAGTATCAAATGATTGAACTATTACAGAAAATAGTCAAATATTAGATGTAAATAATATAGAATTAATAGAATCAAACAGTATCTTTCATATCAATACATTAATATCTAATGAAAAACAAAAACAAAAAGCTAAAACTTAATTAGACCTATGAGATGTACAAGACATACATCAACATCATCCTATTAAAAATCTTTTAAATAAAAAAAAATACTATTTGCTATAGAAAAAATGTACATGAAACACATATTCGAATAGATCAATGTACTAGACATATTAGATTAGCTTTAATTGATGAACATTAAATTAGAAAATAATTTAAAAAATTGTAGAATACAAATTCAAAAAAATTGGCTACGTACATTTATCTATCTACTTTCTAAGAAGGAATATATTCATCAATATAAATGGCCATTTTAGAGGAAAGATTAACATATTTAAATGATTAGGTTATAGGAATCATGAATAGCAATTAGCATATGGAAAAATAAAATTTAATACTAGATTAAAAGTAGGCATTCCTTTAGATTCACCAACATTGGATGAAATTATAACTATAGCATATAAAATTAGTTATCTTTTTACCATAACTTATGAAATCAGTTATGCTTTAACCAATTCACACTATAGTATTGAAATTAAAAATATTGATTGAACATACCTTGACCAATTATTCCAAGATGTAGCAAAAGTAGGAATAAATTTTAAAACTCTTTTATGAAAAATTCCAATAATTACACATCCTATCAAATTACCCCATCTATCTAGACAATCAATATCCTCATCCTCTGAAAACAAAGATAAAGAAAAACTAATAAGATCACAATTTGTACGTTTAGAAAAACCATTACGATTTACTGAACCAAGAACTTAAACAATAACTGAACAAAAATCTAACAAAAAAATAATGATCGAATTAAAATAGTTAAAATAACAAATTCAAGATTTATCTATTCATCTTAGAAATACATTAACAAAATATACAATAACTTTAATCATAGTTTTTATTTAGAAAGTGCAATATGATCCTTCAGGGATATAATAAATGACAATTTCCTGAAATAAAAAATAAATCTAAATTATTAAATATTTTATTAGATCAAATTACTAAACTAAAAAAAATAAAAAAGGCTTAAAGAAGCATTTGATGAGAATTTTGAAACAATTCTAGACAAAAGTTTTGGAAACATAACAAAATTAGACAAATATATTACACTCAGGGTTCAAATAAACCTATGAAATTAAAATCTAGACACATAGAAATAGTACTTAATAAATAATAAGCCAAAGTATCAATGATTAAGTTAAAGAAATATATCGAAGACAACTTAAATTAGAAGCTCAACTTAATAAGTTAGAACACATGATTCAATGTGTCATTGAATATTGTAATGGAAAAACAAAAATAAACTGTATGACTGAAATTAATGAAATCGATAAACATTTAGAATCAATAAATCAAATAATAACATCAAAACAAATAACACCATTTAAACATCAATGTTGTATAAAGATTGAAAAAAAAAGATAATTTTGAAGAAATATTAAAAATAGTATTCAAAGATATATTAGAAATTACTGATGCAATATTAAAACCTTTGGCAACAAAAATTATATCGGAGCCAAGTGCATTGAAAAAAGATAGCCTAAAAACTATAACTCTTATTAAACCATGGAGACCATAGAGGCAATAGAACATTATATTAAAACACAATTACAGTATGTAACTTCATTATTTCAATATGTACTTCTAAAAAAAACAAATAACTTTTGAATAAGAAGCAACTCCAATACAACTGTTAAATCAAATTAATCAACTAACTAATCAAGATGAAATCATATATGACTATGAATCAGACCAAGAAATATATATGGAAAACCCTGAAATTAACAAAATAAGGAGACAACAAGATCAAGTTAAATCTAGTAAACAAGGCGAAAAATGAACAATGGAACAACGACAAAGGTATGAGAAACAACAATATGAATATAGACCAATTTATGACTTTGAATATCATAGATTCGGCTATTATAGAAAAAATAATAAACTACAAAAATTCCCTGATGAATATACACCAAAACATGTTCAATTAAGATCAGATGGAATATTAAATTTAGATTGTGTTTTATCCCCCCAAAAGTTTTTTTTATTAAAATGGACTAATTGTTTATCTTTATTTATTCAATTAAAAATCCTTTTTAGAGAATTAACAACAAAACAACATTATGGAACTTTATTACTTATAAAACCACATGAATCATATTAGACTATTTATTAGATAATGAAGAACAAATTAAAAATAAAATTAGACTTTTCACTATAATAGAACCCATACAAGCTTTCAAGCATGTAGCCTCAGAATTATATAGAGAATTTATAGTAAAAGACAACATTTCTTATAAACAAGAAATCGAAAATGAAGAAAGAAATAGTGCATTACAGCATGTAAACAATATGAGCATTTATAACCTTTGTTATTTTGAAGAAGATACTTGTGAATTTAAAAACTATTTGAATAAACTCCTTCCTTAAGAAAAAGAAATTTGTATACATATTTTTATTCAAAAATTACCCTACTCCATTAAATAAATTAGTTGACGAAACATTTATGTCAAAAAAATAGATATAACCTAGTAGCATATAATTTGGGTGGAGCAATTACAATCACAAAAGAAGTACTAGCTCAGAAAAAAGAAATTTTGGCTCAGAAATGTTTGGAAACAAAATTAAAACATAAACTAAATCATATCTATATAAGATTATGTTGTTCAAAATATTCTGAAGTTCAACAATAGTATGGATGTAAAATAAAAACTTATCGTACATGCAAAAAACAAAAATATCCAAAATGGAAAAACATCATATCATTGGAAAAAATATCCAAAGCATTATTATCATAAAAAAACCATATTTTCAACCTAAAATAAAATTCTTTTAATGAAAATATTATAAAAAATATAAACCTAAACAAAAATATTGTCCTTAAAATAAAAAGAAATGCCAATGTTGGTTGTGTAAGGAAGAAGGACATTATGTAATTCAATGTTTAAAAAGAAAACAATTGAAATATCAAGTCAAAGTAAATGTCTTAAACTATACTTATACACATAATTTATAACCAATTGTATTCGATTTGAAACAAACTCTACAATTTCTTCATTATATTATTATGAAACCCAATTAAAAATTGAATCCGAATACAACATTTATTCATTTAACAATTCAGAATAAAAAGGTTAATGTATACATTGATAGTGGAGCCACTATTTGTATAGCATTAAAGATGCTATTGAATAATTGAAAAAAAAAACTCCAAAACCCTTACAAATTAGAATAGTTAGTGGATTAATAAAATCTGTATGATATGTAATTTACTATAATACGATAGTCATTGAAAAATATACATTCGTAGTACCATCTATTTATCAACAAGAATCTGGATTATCTTTTATTATAAGTAATAATTTTATTAAATTATATAATCGTTTATGTCAATACTTGCACCATATCACATTATAAACCCCATAAATCAAATCTTTAAACTAGAAATTAGTTATCTTAAAAATTCCTATTTATCACACTACATACTATCAAAATTACATTTGATTAAAGAAAAGTTAAAGCAATTACAGTTTTATGTATTAACTAATATGACAATCCAAGTAGAATTAGAACAATTAGTTGATCAAGTCTATAGCGAAAATCCATTAGATCCCACAAAAAATACAAACCATAACTCATTGAAATCAAATAAAAAAAATCATGCATAAGAAGTAAACGTTAAAAATAATATTCCTTATATCCAATAAGATGTTCTTGAATTTAATGTTGATTGTAAAGACTTATTAGAAAAACAACTTATATCTCCCAGTACTAGTAAACATTTAACACCAACTTTTTATGTTAACAATCATAGTAAACAAAAATGAGGTAAACGAAGAGTGGTTGTAAATTATAAAGAATTAATCAAAGCTACAATAGGTAACACATATAAATTACCCTAAAAAGACTATATAATTACAAGATTAAAAGGGTATAATTGGTTTACAACTCTATATGCAAAATCTGGTTCTTAGCAATTAAGATTAGATGATAACACAAAACCTTTAATAACTTTTCTTGTCCCCTTTAAAAACATTATCAATGGAATGTATTACCATTTGGATTAAAACAAGCACCAGGACTCTATCAACAATTTATAAATAATAATCTTGAAGGATTAGAAGAATTTGATTTAGCGTATATTGATAATATTATAATATTTTCTAATAAAGATAGGGATGAGCATTTAAACAAGGTCAAATTAGTTTTTAATGAATGTAAAGAAAAAGATTTAATTTTTATTAAAAAGAAAATAAAATTATCTCAATAAAATATTGAATATCTAGAAATAGGACTTATTAATGGATTTTAAAACTCTAACTAAATATTATAAAAGAAGTAACTTAATTTCCTAATAAATTAGCTATCATAAAAGAAGTACAAAAATTTCTTGGATTATTAAATTATATTTCTTATCAAGGATTCTTTAAATGGACTTAGACAGATTAGGATTCTGCTACGGTAAGTAAATTGAAACATCTTTGTAAGGACTTACTAGAAGTATATAATTATAATGCTGAGGATTCATTACTTGTACAAATTGATGCTAGTATGGATACATGGATAGGATGCCTTCTAGCACAACCACCCAACTCAAAGAAATAACTTTTATATAAATACATCAATGGGAGATTCTCTCCCACTAAAAGGAAATATCCAATTCATGAAAAGGAAACATTAGCATGTATTAAGACATTACAAAAATGGAAGACTGATTTATTACTAATCAAATTTGAAATTCAAACTGATTTAAAATATTTTTATGGATTTGCAAAATATAATGTAAAGTCCAATTATAATCAAGGAAGACTCATACATTAGCAATTGAAATTAAATAAATATAATTACAACATGAAATATATCAAATCTTCTACTAATGTTATTGCAAATACTTTGACCAGAGAATGCAAGTAGCCATTATCAGCTTGAAGGATACATTGAATAAGAAAGGAAGATGAATTACTCAAATTACAGTAATAGACAAAATTTTTACTAAAAACATTAGGGATAATAGTTACATAAGTGAGTAACGTTTTCAAATTTTTTTAGTTAAGTGAGTAACCTTTTAAAAATTTCAATTAAATGATGAACATTTAACAAATTAATCAAATAAGGAAAAAATGTTTGGTCCATCACTTTTATCATAAAATGACTGCCACAAGTCCAAAATTACCAGTTAAGGGCTTGTTTACTTTGACTTTTGTGCTTGTTTTTGTTTTTGGTTTACTGTTTTTCTAAACACAAACATTGATAAAGAAAACATACTAATATAGCACAGAAATCGATAAAGAAAACACAATTACCAATACAAAAATACAACAAC
>JAOXYD010000135.1:25775-61660 GCA_028565735.1 Pinacopodium congolense
CAACTTTGGAGCAATTAGAAAAAAAAGAGGAGAAAAAAGAAACGGTGTTGGAAAATACAGAAAGTTTGTGCGAATACATTGTTTTAGGTCTTATAAAGTTTTTTTTAGGTTAATTACTTGAAAGTCTTTTATCAAGCATTTTGTTGTGTGTATGTTTTTGAGTGAGGCGATCAAACATTTTCTGTGCATTCATTCATAGCCTTTTGTGATTATCAAATGCAATCAAGTGAAGTATTTGTCAATTGTATCGAGTGGTTAAGAGGTTATTCTTGAGCTTAGGAAAAAGAAATGAATGAAAGGTTCTTCTTTAGCTTGTGAAAAAGGACTGTATTTGTGACATTGTTATCTTTAAGTTGTTATAAGAATGAAAGTTCAACAGTGGTATTGGGGACTAGATTAAGAGCAAGTGGATAGTTCCGAACCAGGATAAATCACGGTGTATTCTCTCCTCTCTCTTTACGTTTCTTTTGCATCTATATTATCTAATTTTTTATTTTAGATAAATCTGTTTAAGGTTTCGCATTTGTATGAAAGAATTTTTATACACTAATTCATCCCCTCTAAATGTTATATCTATCATAATAGTGAGTTCTTGGTTATGTCTTTTATACTTATAAATATTCTATCAATGTTCCAAAGCCTGATGAATGAAGCTTTTAAACCTCACTTATGCAAATTTGTACTTGTATTCTTTGATGACATTCTATTTTATAGTAAATTCTATGAAAAGAACTTAGAACATTTAATGAGAGTGTTGTCACTAATTATATTCCAAGGGTAACAAATGTATATTTGGAACTAATCAAGTAGAGCACTTAGAGCATATGTGGTTACCGTCGAAAGAGTAGCCATTGGCCTAACAAAAATTAAAATAGTAGTTAAACGGTAGATATCGAAAACCTTACATGATTTAAAAGGATTTAAGGTTTGATAATTGTTATTGTCATAGGTTCATTTAAACATTACAATTTAAAGAGTAAACCATTAACAACTTTGCTTCATAAGGATGCTTAGGAATGAAATGAAGAAGCACAACTAATTTTTGAAGAAATATAAATGACTTTTACTACCCGTGTGGAATACGGTGGGGAGTAGTCTTGATGCAAAAGGAACATCCTTTAGCCTATGTCAGCAAACCAGTTACCCTTAAACACTAGGGATTATTAATGCATGAGAAGGAAGTCCTAGCAATCATGATAGTTACCAAGTACTTACACCATATTTAAATGGAATACCTTTTATAATTCATACATATAATATAAATTTGAACTATATTCTAAAGCACATGATAATTAACCCTTCTAACAATCATGGCTAGCTAAACTATGGGGATATGATCTCAAAACACTTATAAGAAGGTAAGAGACAATAGGGTAATAGATGCATTATCAAGAAAAGTTTAACAAATAGGAGGCCTTCGCAATGTTGAACTCTACATGTTATCAATTTCCCATGTATATAAAAAAATGTTATAGGAAAGTAAATAAAGTTAGATCAAGAATAATGTTGTGCAAGATTTGATCACAAGATTATCTAAGGATACCTAGGAGTTTACCAATTATCATTAGCAAGAAGGCAATTTAAGATGAAAGGAAAAGATGGTAGTTGTATATGACCCAAAATTAAGAATTAGAATTGTAGCAATGACTTACGAAAGTGCTAGGGGAGAACATTTAAGGGTGATGGTCACTTTTAAGACACTCCAAGCTTTCTTTTACTATAAGGCCATGTCGAGAGATATGAGAAATTAGGAAAGAAGTTGCCATATTAGCCAGCAAAACAAGTATGAAATCTCTTTTCCAAGTGGATTGATGCAACTTTTACTAAATCCCTAATAATGTTGGTTAGATGTGAACATGGATTTATAGAGTGATTACTTAATTCCAATGGTTATTTGATGATTATGGTGGTTGTTGATATATTCATTAAGTACCCTTAGACACCCTTATTTAGTTTAAGTGGTACCTCAATTATTCATGACACATGTTTCTAAGGTTTATAGAATGCCAGCATTAATCACAAGTGATTGTGACCCAATTTTCCTCAGCTCCAAGAATTTTATTATCTATGAGTAGCTAGATTACACCTATCAACAATATACTGTCATAAAACTGATGGTAAGGTAAAAGTACTTAATAGGACCCTCAAAACTTCTCTTAAGTGCACAATTGGTAATTATTCTTTGAGATGGAGTAGATGGATAGTTTTAGTTGTCAATCTAACTTCCGTTGAGGTTTTATATAAGTAAATTCAACTACTATATATCCCATACTTTTTCTAAGACTTTAAGATATTGGTAGTAGACCAAACTCTAAAAGATAGAGCAAAATCTATATAAGTTATTTAAGTTTTACATACATCAAGCTCAGAGATATATGCAGCAATGAAGCTAAAAAGAACAACTAAGATAAGGAGTTCATAATTATAGTGTATATTTTTGCTAAAGTACAACCTTATAAACAAGGATTCTTGACCAAGCGTAGTAGAAACAAGCTAATATCTCTTTTTTTTTATGGATTGTTTTAAGTGATAGATAGGGTGGAAAAAGTCATTTACAAATTAAAGTTTCCTTTCAATAGGGTTTAAAAGGTCACTTATGAATTAAATTTTCTTTTGACAATCTTATCCACAATATCTTTCGACAATCTTATCCACAATATCTTTCACATTTCCTAATTTAAGATACAAGTTTTAGTAGGTGTTCTAACATCTCTTACCCTCCCTTTCGAACTAGTTAGAGAAGATTTAATACTCGAGGTTGTATTAGTGATAGGAATGAATTATATTGAGTTGTAACATGTGATTTTTTATGAATTCATCCTTATTTTTAATGTAAAAGTGCTTAATTTGTGTTGGATGATAGATTTGATCTGTGGACACAGGTTTTGAACTAAAATACCAAGTTTGGAGAAGAATTGGATTAAAACAGAGTAAGGGGATGCTTAATAGAACCATTAATGACAGTTGCTGTAACTAATCAATGACACCGTTGATAGATCCATAACCACCATTCTTCCCCATTTTCTAGATCCTTTAAAGTGGGCTATGTAAGGGGCAGTTGATGTACTGTTTACCACTGTTGATAATCTAGAAAATGAAAGAATAAGGGCAAGCTTTACTTTTTCATATCCAAACATTGACAACCCTAATGTGGACCTATTTAAAGATCAAATAGAGTTATTTTTGTTGTCTTCTTTACCCAATTTGGCGACATACTCTCATCATCTTGTTTTTTTCTTAGTTTTTGGTATTTTTGGCTTATTTGTGCTTTATAATTGCATATTACTCTTCCCATTATATTCTAGATCATTTAAGAGTGGTTTTTATTTTGTTTTCAAGTGTTGTAGCTAATTTTTTTAGTTTATTTATTTTGGGTTTTAAGTTTTGGTTTAGATTAATTTGAATATTAGTGTAAAACTCTTGATTTTCATTCAATATATTACTACATCTTTATTTCCATCACATTTCATCATGTTGATATTAAGTCTATATTATGTTTTTGTTAGATTTAGTATGTGTGGCTAAATTTTATTGGGATAGAAGGTATTAAAGAGATGAAGGAAATTCAATTGTGAGAGTGTGATTGAGTTTTAATTGATATTGTATTCCTAGGCTTAGATTGAATTCAAACTTTGAATTAAGGTTAAGAATTAGGGATCATTTGTAGTTTTGATCACCCTATTGATAATTTCTAATTTGAATGCTAGGTTTTAACTTTTGATACATAATCAAAATTAGCAAATTTCGAAATTAGTGATAGATTAATTGGTTTTATGAGAAAAAATTAATCAATTTTATGAGCAAAAATTAATCAATTAGTCTAAGGTTTTAATTCTCTAAATTACATAATTTAAACTTGTGCAATTATGGCTTAGGTTAGAGTTCCTTAGTATTTAATGATATTCATTAATCTAGAGAGTTTATTTTAGGCTATTGTATAATTGGAGAAATTTTTAGAGTTTTTTAAATTTACTTAGTCTAAGAGGAACTTAGGGTTTAAGAGTTTGTTTGTATCTATTGGCTATCTTCTTAGCTAGATCACAATTTAGTTAGCTTTAATGATAAAATTTTCTTCCCAGAATCTCAATAATATCTTTTACCTGCTTTGTTAGAATTGATATTTACTTCTTTATATTTTGCTATATTATTTGTTTGCTTTTGTTTCTTTAGTCATACTTTCATTTATTTTACTTTCATCGCAATAGGTGTTTTTAATTTTCTTTTCGCAACATTAGAAATAGCAGTTACACTCTATCTCTCTGTGGATGGACCTTAGATCACCTTATTATACAGTTAGGAATTTAGTTTATTATTTAGTAGCTTGCGACAACTCAACTAACTAGAAAAAATAAGTCAATTTCAACATAAACCAATCATTTAAGTTTTCATGCAGTAGTCAAAACAATTTGCGAACCAACTTAGAATTTCTTGTTTGACCTTTAACAAAAATATCCTATCATAAATCTTATGGAAAAAAGTTTTTTAAAGGTAAAGCATTTGATATGCATATTCAACGTTTGCTATCAATGTAGAGTATGAGCAACATGTAACTGATAACTTATAACATCCTGAAATAATGTTCCATTATAGGCCTTGATTAATTTTGTTAAACTAACCTATTAGTTATAACCTTAGCCCAAAAATCACCAATCTCTTCATTTAACTCTTCCAACTGCCATATTTGCATGATCAATCTACCACTTTCTTATTATCTTTTCTTTATTTCAATGATCAAAGTTATATAATATTTTATCTTTTATTTATTTTCTCTATCACTCTTTTGTCAAATGTAATAGAAAGGACACATAAATAAAAATTCCTAGAAAAGTGTTTGACGAAATGCCTAAAAGACATTGCAAGAGGACTGTTCTTGTAATGCGTAAAAATGGAATTAACTTGTTCCTAGATGTTTATTTTTTATAAAGGTCAGACTCTAAGGGGTTGTTTGGTATTACTATTAGTTGTGGTTTTTAGTTGTGATTTTTGTGTATTTGTATTGATTTTTGTGCTCATGGAACACTGGATTCTTGGCTAAGGCTTGAGTGGATTTATTGTCAATCATAATCTTTGTTGCTTCACATTGCTCTAAATGAAGCTCCTTCAATAACCTTCTCAACCAAATAGCATGACATGTACAAGAAGTAGCTGCAACATACTCCGATTCGCACGTAGAGAGTGTGACTATCGGTTGTTTCTTTGAACACCAAGAGATTGCGTTATGTCCCAAAAAGAAAACAAACCCACTTGTACTTTTTCTATCATCAACATCTCCAGAAAAATCACAATCACAAAACCCCATTAAACTAAAGTCTGGAGAAGATGAATAAAACATTCCATAATCAATTGTACCTTTGAGATACCGAAGAATTCTATTGGTTACTTTCAAGTGGACTTCAGAAGGTTTCTCTATAAATCAACTAATAAGTCCAACTGTAAATAAAATATCTGGTCTTGTGCAAGTTAAATACCTCAAACTTCCTACAAAACTTTGGAACAAAGTTGGATCTACACCCTCTTACCCATCAAACTTGGTTAGTTTTATACCACATTCTAAAAGAGTGTTAGCTGGTTTACTGTCTAACATTTTAAATTTCTTAAGTACCTCCTTTGTGTAGCCTTCTTGAGTGATGAAAATCCTATCCTTCATTTGCTTCACTTTGATTCCCAAGTAGTAAGACATCAATCCCATGTTTCTCATCTCAAACTTTTAGGTCATAGAATCTTTGAACTTTTCAAACATCTTCGAGTTGTACCTATGAATATTAGATCATTCACATAGATACAACCAAATAAAAAATCATCTTTATCTTTTTTAATATAAAGAGCATACTCATTTATGCATCTAGTAAAACCATTCTTTTGAAATTACTCATCAATTCAGCTATTCCAATCTCTTGGTACTTATTTAAGTCCATACAATACCTTCTTTAACTTTAATATTTTATCTTCTTGGCCTTCAATGACATATCTCATTGGTTGCTCAATGTAAATTTCTTCATCTAAATATTCGTTAAGGAAAGCAGACTTGACATCCAATTGATGAATTTTCCAATTATTTTGAGTAACCATACATATTAATAAACGAATTGTCTCCATGCAAGTAACAGGGGCAAATACCTCTTTATAGTCAATGCCTTACTTTTGCTTAAATCATTTGACAACAAGCCTTGCTTTGTATATCTCCACTTCACCTTTGGCATTCTTTTTATTCTTTTCAAGGTTTTGAATACCGTACTAGTACCGGTACCGGATTTATCTTTAAAATAGTAATGTATCGGTACTGGCCAATACCAGTACCGTTCCGGATAATTTTTTAAAATTATAAATTAATTCTTGAATTTTATAAAATTTGTAAAATAGTCTATAAACGGATTATATTGTATAGTTTTTAACTTAACTTTAAACTTAAAAAATGTCAAAATACAAAATTTTCCTTTTTAAAAAAATATTTTCTTAAAAAAATTTATCTTTTTATTTTTTTCGATACTGAACGGTATTTAAACCCTATACAAAACCGATTGATTTCGTTCCGTTTTTTGGCCGATACGGAACGGAATTCAAAACCTTGATTCTTATACACCCATTTGACTCAAATCGTTTGGTAACCTCTTGGAAGAGAAGTAAATTCCTATGTGTCATTCCTTTTGATGGCTTGAATTTCCTCATCCATTGCATATATCCACATTTCTTATTCTTACAGCATCTTCAAAATTTAAAGGATCAATATCTGCAAGTAAATAAAACAAATTAGGGTTATCATAAAATTTGTCAAGTCTTCGATATCCTCGAGGTCCCACAGTTGTTGGTGAAAGTGTGGATGATGATGCTTGAGATGATGGGATTGGTGAGCTTGTTGGAGAGGTTTCATTTTCAACTTCTTGAATATCCTCCTTTTCTTTTACATCTTCAAAATATAGAAAGAAATCATAAGATCCCTCAATATGTGAGTTCCAATCCCGAGATGATTTTTCGTCAAATTTAACATCTCTACTGATAATAATCTTTTCTCTCCTTGGATTGAACAATGTATAATCTTTTGAGTTTTCATCATATTCAATGAAAATAAATTTCTTACTTCGATCATCAAGTTTAGACCTTTCTTGTTCCGGAACTTGCACATATGCAATAGATCCAAATACTCTTAGATGAGATATATAAGGCTTTATTCCGCTCCATGCTTCTTATGGAGTGACATCTTTCAAGCTTTTTGTAAGACTATGATTTAAGAGATAATCCCCACACTCAACTGCTTTAGCCCAAAACTCCTTAGGCACCATCTAGCTTTTCAACATTGTTCTCGCCATATTTAGGATTGTTCGATTCTTTCTTTCCTCTACTCTATTTTTTTATGGAGATCTAGACATTGTAAGAGGATGACAAATTCCATGCAACTCACAAAAGCTTTTAAACTTATTAGAAGTAAATTCTCTACCTCTATCAGTTCTTAATACTTTAATCTTAAAACCACTTTCTTTTTCAACCAAAACTTTTAACTTTTTAAACGCATCTAATGCTTCAGACTTGTACTTCAAAAATTCCATCCACCTGTTTCTACTCTAATCATTAATGAAGAGAATAAAGTACAAGCTTTTGCCAAAATATAGAGGTTTGATAAGACTACAAACATATGTATGAACAAGTTAGAGTGGTTTGGTAGTTCTCGAGATTGATTAGTTTCGAAAGCTTTTCCTTGAATGCTTTCCGAGCAAGCATACTTCACATAGTTGGTCGAGATAATCTATACTTAAAATTCCTCGTACCATCTTCTTCTCTCCAAAAGCTTTGAGTGCATTAAAATTTAAATGTCCATACCTCATATGTCATATCCATGAAGGATTACTAACACTAGTCTTCAAACACATAGCATTCACAGTGTGCAAGTTTAATACAAACATCCTATTATTAGTCATATTCACATTGGCAAGAAGGTTAGCATCACGATCTCTTAGCCAAAGAGTATGACCCTCCATATGAATTTTATACCCATTCTCCAAAAGTTGACCAATACTTAAAATATTATTCTTTAGTTTTGAAATATAATAAACATTAGAGAGAAGCTTATGACCACCTACTTTTTTCCTTAACAAAATTGCACATTTGCCTTTGATCTCTACTATTGTATTACCACCAAAATGTATAATCCATGTCACTTTAGTATCTAATTTAACAAATTTGCTTTTATCACTTGTCATATAATTGCTAACCACATTATCAAGGTACCAATGCTCTTTTTACCTTTTGGTTCATCCTTAATTTTAAGGAGTAATGTTTCCTCCATTGCATCTTTATTAGCTTCTACAAATTTTGCTTCATCTACATTTTTAGAAAAACATTCCCAATATTAATGACCATGCTTACCACATGAATAACATTCAATTTGGATTTTGTCACTTTTCTACGTATTATTCCTCCCTAAGTTGCCCTTCATCGTCCTCTTCCTCCTCCTCGAAAATTTTAAGTTCGATTGTCATGAGAAGATTCGTGTTCACCTTTTGCTCTCCCTTGGCTCCATGTATGTTCATGACCTCATCCACGATCATGTCCATCTCCACATCTGTCACCACGTCCACTTCTACTTTGCTCCATACGATTGTTTTTAGACTTTATGGATAAATATGTTAGTAAGGCTTGTTCTGTTGATACCTCCTTTTTGTCGCAATTTATCCTTTCTTCATGAGCTAATAACGATCCACTTAACTTGTCTATGGACATATTACTTACATATTTGGACTCTTCAATAGCCACCACCAGATAATTAAAATTTGAGTTGAGGGAGCGTATGACCTTTTCTACAACTTGAACATCTTGCATGGTCTCACCAAGCCTCTTCATTTGATTCACCACTCCTAGAACTCTTGTTAAATACTCTAAAATGGATTCTCCATCTTTTATTAAAAGGGTCTCAAACTCAGTCCTTAGAGTTTGAAGTCGTATCCTTCTTTACTTTGTTAATTCCCATTACCGAATTTTGGAGAGTTTCCCACACTTTCTTTGATGTGGTTTCATTAGTTATTTGCTTGAACATTTCTTCATCAAATCCTTAATGAATGATGGTAAGTGCACTTTAATATTTCTTCCTTTACTTCTCTAAGGAATCCATTTCAGCTTGAGCCAAACTTTCCTCATCTTAAGATTTTGCGTAGCCTTTGTTGACGATCTCTTATATGCCTTATGAACCAAGAATGGCCTTCATCCTAATTGCCCAATTCTCATAGTTGAGTTTGGTAAATTGTAGATAGTGGAATTACATGGAGGCTCCTTTTATTGTAATAGTTGGCTTTGACACCACTTTATTGAAAAAAAAATAAAAACTCTCAAAGAATTGTACACTCACACACAAAGAAGAACTCTCACTCATACAAACAATGGAAAAATAGGAATCTTGTAATAGAATTATTATTCTTGACTTACTTGCATAAAATGAAACATTACATGGCTATTTATAGTGTCAAATGGAGAATTCTATATTAGCCAACTTAAAAGCTACTTAATGATAGAATATAAAGAGGGAAAAACTTTCAATGACAAAAAAAAAAAATTATAACAGTAAAAATTGACCAATCTGACTTTATTTTACCATAACTCTCTCTAGGTAATTTCAAATGACATAAAATTTTATTCATCTGAATTTAGACATATAAAAATTTAAAATGAATCATAAATTACCTTAACTGGTTGAGTTTTAACTATTCAAATACTCATTCAAAGTTATTACAAAATATGAAAAGTCAAATTTATTATTTCTAACAAATTTTTGATCAACAAAAGAAGAGATGTAAAAGTTTTTATAAACAAATAGAAATGAATAATAAACAACTTTCCTGACTAACTATGTTTACACCTATAATTCATAAACCATTTCAAGAATGCAAAAATAAACCAATTTGATAGTTGTAAAAATTCCGATATCCTTATTTAAATACAAATCAATTCAAGTAAAGCATTGAGCTTTTGGTTATGGTTTTTGACTGTGAATGTTATATTTTTTTATTGAATTTTGTGTATTTTTATAGATTTTTGTATTATCTGTCTTGATTTCTGTGTTATATTAGAATTTTTTTTTTTTGATTTTTATGATGGTCTTTATTGATTTTTGTGTTTAAAAAATCTAAAACCAAATCCAAAAACTAAAAACTTTTCAAATAAGCCCTTAGTTAAAAGGCTGAAAGCTTTGTGGCTATGGACTGTTAGTTTCTCGAGAAATTCTTAAAGTCATGATTAGATCATATAATTTTATGTTTACAGTTTCTTAATATGTTAGAACTACCATATCTTTGAATGTTGAAAACATGCATATAAATATTGTCACCAGATGTTAGTTTTTTTAGGAAAGTCTTATACATGCTTGGTAGTATAATTTTGGTTTTACAGTTTCTTAATATATCAGAAGTTCTATAAAATGGCAAAGTATCGGTAAAAATTAACATAAAAAAATGTAAGACAAGTAAAGGGATCGATGGAATAGCATCACAAAGCAAACGTTACAAGCCTCAACTGTTATATATTTTTGCAGTATTACATATATACTTTGGAATTAGTAAGCACTGAAGTAAATTTCAGTAGATGAGAAAAAGAAGAACGACGCATATTGTCTTGGTAGTTCCAAGATACTTTCTAATTGAATTCCATCTTCTGCTTCCACCTCAATATTTAATGCTGTAACAATAGAAAAAAACAATTGTTAGAAGCTTAGAACTTTATATGATGCTTAGTTGAATAATTGCAGAACCATACATGAAGGGAATTAACTCATGTATTACCTTTTGCAATCAAAGTTGGCGGTGATATTGTAAGGAAAATTAACGCCACATGCCTTAGGAAGAGTAGCTGCGCGATTGGGATCGAACATGCCAGGGAAATTCCTGGCCTCGTTTTCTAGGCACTGACATGTCTGTTGACGATCAGGAGTGGTTTTAGCATTATTAAAAATGGTCTTAACTCCATTGCAGCAATCTGAAGATGGTGGTGATGAGCTACCAGGTTGAATATAACTGAGACATGGTTCCAAACTTGACAAGACTTGACCACAGTCTACGTCGGCTTTCACAGTAATAGCCAGAACCACTACCATGCACACAAGAGCCAAGCAAACCAACTTGTTGAGGCAATCCATTATGTTTCCTGAATATTTGGAGAACTGAAACCTATGAGCCGGATGCTTTTTGGTTATGTTTTGGAATTGGAAGTGAGGTGAGGTGAGTTCAACTAGCCTGAAAGAGTCAATTTATAAAGAAAAACGTGGGAAAGTCAAGACAGAGACAGTGTTTTCATGATTCTTAACTTGTCCATTTTCATGGCTTTGGATTCAACGGTTTCGCCTCCAAACGATGGAGGAGACAATAGTTGGAATGTTGAGATTAGTATCATTTCTGCACAGAGTATTCATGCCATATATGTACTTTTCTTTGACAAAATCCCAATGAATGATAGCTTATTTATATTACTCGTGGCGTTAAAAAAAAAAACACACACAAGCTGGATAGCTTCCAGTTTCTGGGAAGATGTTGATACCAATAGCTAAACTTATGTAAATAGTGAACAAAATTTTGATGTCTCTTTGTTTATCTTAAATTTTATCTCCTTATTTGAAAAGTAGATCAGTCATAAAATCTTTAAAAATTAAAGGAATGAAATATATGTTTTTTTTCCCTTTGAGAAAAACCATTTACTCAAAATTTAAATTACAAATGGAAGTTATAAGCAATAATTATGGATGATATTGTAAGCGTAATTAAAATGAATTACAATAACGAAGTGGATTAAAACTCTTTATCATGTGTCATATGTGCACGTACTTATAGGTCATTCGGCATCACTTCCGTTTGTTTTGTTATGGTTATTATTTTTATTTCTTATTTTTGTTTATGATTTTTTAAAGAAAAATAAAATTTTGTTTTGTTTGTATTTGTAATTAAAAAACTGAAAAGAAAAACCTGTATAATTGAGATTTGTAATTAAAAATTAATTTAATGATAATAACTAAATATGAAATAAATTTAAATTCTCATACTAAAACACTCTTATAAACTTTAAAAATACATATTAATTTATAGATTACATCATATTCAATACAAAAAAATTCAATTTAAAAATTTTATTTTCAAAATATAGAAAAACACAGATCCTGTTTGGTTTAACTTTCTATTTTTGTTTTTATGTCCTTTTATCGATTTTTGGGTATTTTTTTTCTGTTTTTGTTCTGGATTAGCATGATGTTTTGCTGTACTACTTTTTTTTATTTTTGTATTAAAAAAAATAAGAAATTAAAACAAAAAATAACATTCCGACTAAATATTCCCACAGTTTTTTTGTTTCTCTTTTTCTTTTTAGTTTTTCTGATTTTGAAAATAGAAAATTCCAATAAAATGTAGCAAATAAGTTTTCTTCCTTAGTTTTTATGAATAAACTAAAACAGAAAAATAAGAACATGTTTGGTTTCGCTTTCAATTTTGATTTTTGATTTTTATTTTTTAAAATATAGAAACCAAAAAAATAGTACAAAAACTAAAAAACAATACACTAATACAGCACAAAACCTAAAAAAATAGTATAGAAACCAAAAAAACATAAAAAAAACTAATAAAATACACAAAAATAAAAAACTAAAAACTAAGACCAACAATAATACCAAACATCCCATATTTTGATAACAAATAGAATCTTAACTTATGAGATTGAGATTGTGACGTGATGATTTAAGCTGATGGACCATTGGACATTACCTAGTAGGTTAAGCGAGACTCTTATAAAGCAAATAATGAAAATGAGTTAAAATTGATAAATTGGAATAAAATTAGTATATCTCATGGATTTGTATTTTTTCTGTATTGGAATATAATATGAAATAATGATATTGATGTATATATATTTGATATTCTTAAAAATTATTAAATTTAATTATGTATGTATGAGATGTATAACATAAAGGTATAATAATGAAATTCTTACTAGCAACTCATCCCTTGTTTGTTAACATTTTTAGGAGATGGATTTTTTTCAATAAACAATAGCAGTATTGATTCTATTGCTTCAAAGGGGGCTAGAGTATAGTTATTAGTAGTTTTGATATTTTCATGTGGGGTCTTTCATTGATATTTATGTAATTTTTGAAAATTAAGGGGTGGTATCAGAGCATGTGGATTTAAGGATAAAGTTTTTGGAGAGTTATATTATGCAGTATTAAAGCATATGAATTTGAGGATAATAATTTTTGGAGCATTAAATTATGTGGTATCAAAGCAAGTATACGCTCTTAAAGCAAATCTGAGTCAAAGTGAGGAATTATGGGATGGATTTAAGAGTTGATTAATAGTGATGGATTTGAAGGATTTTAATATAATTTTAAAAATGAATAGAAAGGAGTTTGATATGATTTTTAAAATGAATTTGTAGGCACAACGAAGGTAACAACTTAAGAATTTAGAGCATATATTCATTTTATCTACGAGAATACTAGCCCATAATATATTTCATATGATAGCGAGGAGACATTATCAATCATATCATTTCATTTCATGATATATCAGATTCTATGATTAAGGTCATGTGAGGTATGATTTATACAATGAGGTTATTTGAAATCTTGGAGAGGATCAATCAACAAATTAGAGAGATAAGAGATTTTGATGTATGAGTTATATAAAATTGTTATTGGACTTTGCGAGAAGGTTACTTATGAGATGGGGTTTGATTTATGATTTTAGTATTTTCACATCATTGACATTTTACTTCGTAGTTAATTTCGATGATAAAATTTCTTTTAAGGGTAGAAGAATTATAAAGCCTAACCTATTGATCTTAGCCTATTTAGTTAGGAAAAAATTCCTGAGATTTCTGAAATGGGTACTGAAGCTTTAATCTGCCTTTTATTCAGCTTTCCAAACAAAACTCATTTCATTATTTCCTAACTCGTAGCTGCTTCATATGAGTATAAGTACGTCCTTCTATGAAACGACTTATCAACCCAATTCCAAATAGAATATTTGGTCTCATACATATCAAACATCTCAAGCATCTAGCAAGGCTTTTAAATATAGTAAAATCTTCCTTATCTTCATCATCAAACTTTGTCAATTTAATTCCACATTCCATGGGTGTAAAGAGCATATTCATGAGAACAACGAACAAACCCATTATCTTAGAAGTACTTGTCAATGCGAGTGTTCTATGCCCTTAGTGCTTACTTCAATCCATACAATGCCTTTTTCAATTTCAAAACCTTATCTTCATGACCTTTGACTATAAAACCAATTGGTTGTTCAATAAAGACTTCTTCTTGAAATTCTCCATTTAAAAAATCTGACTTTACATCAAGTTGATAGATCTTCCACTTCATTTGAGTTTTAAAAGAGATTAACAAATTAATAGTCTCCATACGAGTAACAGGTGCAAATTCTTCATCATAATCCACTCCATGCTTTTATTTGTAGCCTTTAGCAACGAGCCTTACTCTATATTTCTCTACATCTCCATTTGCATTCCTTTTTATCTTGTAGGCCCATTTGAATCTAATAGCTTCATGACTCTTAGGAAGAGTTGATAATTCCCAAGTATTGTTTTTCTCTATTGCCTTGATCTCCTCCTCCATGGTTTATCTCCATATTTTATCCTTCACAGCCTCCCTAAAATTTAAAGATTTACTGTCCACAAGAAAACAAAACAAATTATTTACATCAACATTAATGATTTCTTCTGTTTATTCATAGATATCATAAACACTTCTCATTTTTTATGCTCCATCGCTTGAACTTTCTCCATGCATTGACGAGGAAGGAGAATGAGGTGTATTAGGAGAAGAAAGTGGAGTTGTCTCTTAAACATTCGTTGTGGTTTCTTATTCCTCATCTTTAAAGTATAGAAAAAAAAATCATAGGTGCTTTCTTCTTGTGTCTCCTAATCCCATGTTGCTCTTAATCAAATTTCACATCTCTACTTACAACAATCCTTCCATTACTTGGGTTGTACAATCAGTAACCTTTAGAATTTTTATCATAATCAAAGAATACATACTTAATACTCTGATTATCGAGCTTGGATCTTTCTTGTTACGGCCCATGAGCATATGATATACTTCCAAAAACTCTTAGATGAGCAACATTGGGCTTCAATCCATTCCATACTTATTGTGGTATTTGGTATTTAACATTTCTTATAGGAGATCGATTTGACAAGTAGACTACACAAGAAACAGTTTCCGCCCAGAATTCTTTAGGCATGTTCTTAGCCTTCAACATACATCGAGTCATGTTAAGAATTATTCTATTCTTCCGTTCGACTATTTCGTTTTACTGGGGCGATCTTAGGACAATGAAAGGGTGAAAAATTCCATGTAACTTAAGAAATCATAGAACTCATTATATGTTAACTCGCCTCCTCTATTGAACCTTAAAGCTTTAATTGTATAGCTACTTTTGTTCTTCATAAGCGTCATGAACTTCTTAAAAGCTTCAAATGCTTCTGATTTCTGCTTTAGAAAATAAATCCAAGTTTTTCTACTATAATCATAAATAAAATTAAGATGTATCTACTTTTACCTATTGATAATGGCTTAATTGGTCCACATACGTTGGTATGAATAAGTTGAAGTAGATTAGTTGCTCTTGTCACCGTTTATTTTAGAAAACTCCTCCTTAAATGCTTACTAAGTAAATATTCTTCACATAAATGATGTGGGTGGTTAATGGGAGGTATTCTTTTTACCATGTATTTATCTCCTAAAGTTTTGAGTGTGCCGAGTGTCCGAAACTCATATGCGAACATCATGCTTTATCTTTCACATCCACCTTTAAACACTTTGCTTCAAGTGTCTTGATATTCATCATGAACATTCTATTCTTCGACATAAACACCTTAGTAATTAATTAAGCATGTTGATCTTTAAGCCAAAGACAATAATCTTTCATGTGAATTTCATATCCTTTTTTAAAAAGTTGCCCTAAACTTAAAATATTATTTTTCAACTTAGGGACATATTAGACATCATTAATAAGTCTATGACTTACATCTCTTGAAGAAATTAGAACAGTACCTTTCCCATAAATTTGGATCTTTGAAGAATCTCCAAAAGAAAGATTGCCTTCCACCTTTTCATCAAGCTCCATCAATTTGCCTTTATCTCCACACATGTGATTGCTTGCTCCATTATGCAAGAACTATGTACTTTCATCCTTACATGAATCATCTTTAAGTGCTAGCAACAAAGTAGGCTCTTCAATTCCTTACTTGTCGTCAAAAATATTGACTTGCTCCTCAACATGATTAGGTATAACGTAACATTCCCTAAAATAATGTTCAAATTTATGACAATTGTAGCACTCAGCATTATACTTATCATACCTCCTTTCATTTTGTCTAGAATTGTAGCCTCCTCTTCCTTTTTGTCTTACTTTTTCTTGGCCTTCGTATGAGTGATTATTTCTACCATCATCGTTGACGTTGATATAATCTCCTTAATTTCTTCCTCCATAACATCATCCTTGATCACGACTATAGCCATGACCCCAACCACGTCCTCATCCTCATCCACTTCCTCTTTGATTACTTTCACCATCATCATATTGTAACACAACCTTTACTTTAAGTGCTTACTCTACAGGTTCATCTTGCCTCCTCTTGATCTTGTCTTCATGTGTTTATAAATAGCCCTCTAATTGTTCAAATGTCAAAGAGTCTAGATCTTTGGATTCCTTAATGACATAAACTACATAATCAAATTTTAGAGTTAAAGAGAAAAGAATCTTTTCCACCACTCGAACAACTTCAATTGTATCTCCATACATCTTCATTTGATTCACAATGGCCTTTGATGGCCTTCATTCGTTAGCAATAATCTGAGATTGATTCGAATTCCTTCATACGTATGATTATAGTCGAATCTTTTTCACCTTGTTAATTCCTTGAAAGGAATTTTACAAAATTTCCCATCCTTCCTTTAAAGTAGTTGTATCGGCCATCTTCTCAAATATTGAATCATTTAAACATTGATGGATGAAGGTGAGGGCTTATTAATCCTTCTTCTTTATCTTTGATTAAGTATCCTTCTTACTTTGAGGCAAGTCATCTTCACTTTGAAGTTTTATAAAACCTTTCTCTACAATCTCCCAAGCATCTTGTGAGTCAAGCACGGCCTTCATACGAAGATACCATGTTTCATAATTTTCTTTTGTAAGGCGAGGGAATTGAAATGAATATACTCCACCATTGTTTGCCATTTCTTAAAGAACTTGGCTCTGATACCATTGTGTTAATAAGTGAGGAGGTTTTGAAAGGAGAGAATTGTTTAGAAGAAGAGGTTGTATTTCACTTGAATAATTTGAATTTAAGTACAAAAAGGTATTTATAGGTACAAAAAATGACCCTTCAAATCTAAGTATATGAACCCATTAATGAACCCAAATAAATAAATAATACATGAACTCAAAACTATACATGGATCATACTTAATAATGTAACCAATACATGCATACACTTAAACTCCTAACAATGAACTTAAACAGTCATGTATCTAGAACTTAAACATCCATGTATCTAGACTTTAACATTAATTAATTTAAAATTAATCTTCAATAGTGGAATGATTTTATTTGGTTGTAGTGAGGTTGATTTGGTGGATCTACAAGGAAAGTGAGCTTTATCGTCAATACAATAAGTTGTCAATTTCTTTTTCTAACTTCTTTTTTTTATTTATTTGGTTATGGTTTGTTCCATAGGTTGTGTGTTCTTGATTCCTTTCCTGGTAAAGAACATTATAGTAGGGATAAATTTTGGTGGGGGTGCCATTAAGGTAATAAATTTTAATGAATCTAATGGATCTAGATTTTTTAAGGGAAGTAAAGATGAGAAGGAGATGAATAAGGAGAAAGAATGGTTTCTAGAAATAAAAAGAAGAGTAGAAGTGAAGAAAGAAAGTGAAAGTGAAAGTCTAGAGTTGAGAGTTGAGATAGAGGAAGAAAGGATGGATGAATGAATTAAGGGTTCCTTTGGGAATTCAAAAAGTTAGTAAGGGCAAATTTGGAAAGAAGAGGAAAAAAAAGATGAAAAGAGGCATTTTGGGATTTCTTGAAAGTTAGGTGCAGTTTTTTATTAAGGATTTTAAAGTGTTTTTGGTTAATAATGAAGCATAATGAGAGTAGAATTAGAATATTAGTGTAAAAAGGAATATTTTGGTGATTTTAGGGTTTTAAAAGGGTAATTAGGAGTTTTAATTAGTGAAATTTGGGATTTTATGTTAATTTTGGAATATTAGAATATTAGAATATTTGAGTTTGGTTTATTAATTTAGGTCTAATGGATTTTAATGATTATCTAGGTTCAAAAGATTTGGTAGTGTAAGTGATTTGATCGAAATGAGAAATTTGAGTTTAAAGAACAAGTAAGGATTTCTAATTTATACCCTTATAATATTTTATTTTATGCAGATTGTTATGAATTGATTATTATGTGGATTAAAGAAATGTCAAAAATTTTCTTTAATTATTTGATGAATATATATTAATTAATTGGTAATTTAGTTATGACTTAGTATTTCCTAAAGTATGAAATTTGAGAAATTATTAATTAAATGTGAGTAAATTATAATTTGATTAATTGATTGATTGTTTGACTAAGTACTCCTTTATTAACAAATTAAAGAATTTATTATGTTTGTTATTTTAGGGAGAATGATTAAATTATGTTACTTAATTTGGCCAAATGTAATAGTTCATGCTAGTTCTTTTATAAAATAATGCATCATAAGCATGAACATTTCAGATAAATAAATTTGAGACTTGAGAGATGGGATGGATGGGATTAGTGACTCAAATTAACGAAAGAGATAATTAGTGAAAAATATTGTCTATCATACTGAGAATTGTTAGTAAAAAATATCTTACTTAAGTCAAGATATGTTTAGTAATCCTATATTGATGATCATGGATATGAGATTAATGAGATATGAGATTGTGATTATGACATAAGATTGAGGTTGTGGCCGTCAGTTTGCAAGATTGATTTTATTGCTTCAAAGGTGGGCTAGAGTTTAGTTATTTATAGCTTTGATATTTTCACATGGATTCTTTTGATAATATTTATGTAATTTTTGAAAATTTGAAGTGTTACATTAGGTGATACTAGAGCATGTGGATTTAGAGATAAAATTTTTGTGCCATTAAATTAGGTAGTGCTAAAGCATATCAATTTGAGGATAATAATTTTTAGGGAGATGCAAACCATTTTACCCTACCTTGTTATAAAGTTAATGATTTTAAACTAATGCAAACACCTTATTACATTACCAATGAAACCATCACTTGTTTAAAGATAAGGGAATCGAATTCATGAAGATTGAAATAGAGCCTTAGTTTGAAAGTTTTGAATATAAAGACTTGGGTCGAGGGATCATAGTGACTTAGACATCTATGTAGTGAGTTTTGAAATTGGAAAACTTGAGCGGTTTAAAGAAGTTAAAGCTATGAATAATATGACGACTTTATAAATGAGAAAAGTTTAGCTGATATTTTGGCTAGAGAAGAGGAGACTTGTAATATTAAGGTTCTTAAGCAGGAAAAATCATAACAAGAAGTTAAGGCATAAAATTAGTGGTATAGGAATTTAAGAGTTTTTTAGTAGTGATATTCATTATAATTTGAGATTTGCTTAGTGTTATGATTGCAATGAGTGAATTATCCCACATAAAAAAAAGAAGTCAGTTATATACAATACAAGACCCATAACCCATTATCTTAAGATTTTAAGTTGAAATATGGTATCAATAGGTTATATAATGATACTCAATTAGGTTTGGTCCAAAGTTTCTCTTTGAACTCTTAGAAGAATCCATATAACAAGTAATATCAAAGTCCAGGTTAGATGGTTTAGGGTAAAGTAAAAAAAATTTAAATCAGTGTCGCGTTCCCATGAAGAACCTAATGACTTTGCATAAATTATTAATTGAGGGCGAACGATATAGGTGAGTAGATTCACTTATAAAAGGGAAGATTGTTATAGTTGCTACAAGTCCCACATTAGAAAGAAACATAAACTTGAACTAGAGTTATATATAATAGAAGGCCTATAACCCATTACATTAAAGTTTTGGTTTGAGATATGATGTCCTTAAGTTATATATAGATACTTACTTGGGTCTAGTCTAAAGTTTTTCTTCGGACCTCGCAAAAGAATCTGAGTAACAATCAGGAATTGCAAAGTGCTTCAAACTTTATCAGTTTCAACAACATTATGAACCTTAATGTGTACAATAACAAGTATTTTCATAATTTACCGAAATAGATAAGGTTGTTGGAATTGAATTGTAAATCGTACGATGACTTTAGGACCAAGTAGTTTATGGAGATATATGTTAAAGATTAGAAGTTCTTTCAAGATTTTACAAGTGCAATGTAAAAGTAGAAGCTAGCCTTTATAGGATTAAAACTAGTAAGAGAAGTGAAATTAGATGCATTGTTAAGTCGTAGTGATAAGGTAAAGGATCAATGAGTGGGACCTGGTTCCTGATTCTAGCCATTTCGAATATCAGATAAAGGTTAATTAAAATGTACCTATATTCTTGTGAATGTTGTGTATATGTGAATATGATAAATTTTGTGTGAATTATAGGATTAAATATATCTTATTAGATTAATTTTGTGGAATTTGTGATTAATATGGTTTATTGTGAATTATGAGATTAAAATGTATTAAAATATAGGTATTTTGTGCAAATTGTGAATAATAATAAATATATTATTTTATTATGGTATGAGAACTACGTGAAATTTATGTTTATGTGAGTACATGTATATGATTATGTGATAAATTATTAGGTGATGAAGTTGTGAAAAACTGTAGAAATGATTGAAAAATATTTTATGAATATGGCTCTCCATGAATAGAGTAATTATATTACAATGATATTAAAGTGCAGATATATGATGTTGAAATGTGATGTCTTAACATAATAATTCTGAGATTGTGAAATATTAAAAAGGAGTATTAAGAGATCCAAATTAGTAGCTTGTTTAGGTGGAGAGTACTCAATAATCATGATATACATATGAGACAAGATTTATATTGATCATTATACACGTATTGAGATATTCTAAGGTAAGGATGTCTTTTATGATTTACATTTAGTATTCTAAGGTGAAAATATTCAAGATGTTTTTAGAGTGAGAAGTGTTCTATATGATTTATTCTAATAAGACTTGATATTCTGGAGAGAGAATACCTATGATATCTTTAGGGTGAGAGATATCTTATGTAGTTTATTTGTCAGTAGATTATTAAATATAATTATACTAAGTTAAACAGATCCCATAAATTAAGAAAGAATTGAATTGAGGATATAGGAATAGAAGAACTAATTAGGAATAATTTATAAGTAAATAGAATTGATATAGATTATGATATAAAATTGGACTACAGTGTGATTTAAAATTGTAATGCAATATGTAAGTATATTTTCTATATTATATATATGAATTATGTGATATATGACGCGTACATTCTAGTTTTCTTAACTATTGTTAGAATTTAATTACCATTTAATATTCGGAGTTTCGCATAACACCATCATAGGTGGGGCAGTCAACCTATGAAGATATTCTTTTGATTTCTTTTTATCATTGAATTAAGGTTTTAATTACTACTAATTGTGATTCAAAGTTACTAAAATTTAAGAAATTTTTATAATTGAGATTTTATATAGTTATTAGAGCATGTGGATTTAGAGATGAAAAACTAGGGAGTCTTATAATAGGTGGTATCAAAGCAGATCTACATTTTTAAGGATAAAATAAATAGGTTTGTATAATGATGTGATTGAGGGTTTAAAGACAAATAATGAAGAGTTGGTTAATGTGATTCATGTTTCAAATATAAGTGATCATATGAGTGTAAGTTCTAACCAAATGATCCCATGTGTGTGTATGGTGCATGTTAAAGGAAAGAGTTTAATAGGATGGTAGATTCATATGCTATCATCACTACTATTCTTTTTTGTGAGATTTATAAAAGATTTGTTGATAGTATTTATCATTAAATATAGAGACTTGATTTCTTATGGTAAATAGATTATATGCATTTTAAAATTGCAGAGAAGGGTTGAAGTTTTAATCTAGTTACTTATAATGTAGTAATTGAAGATTTTATATAGTTTGGTGACATTCAAAGTATTATTATTATGAGTTTTTCAATGATAGGAAAAGGTTTGATTTTAGAAATATATATTTACACTACATTGAGGTCGAGTTTGTAACTACAAAAGATTGGGAGAAGGATAATATGCACCCACTCTCACATTAAAGAAGCCTACACATCTCTCTCTTTATATAGCTAAGGATGCATTTTAGTTCACTAAATTTGATTTAGTCATATAAAATTTAAACTAGAATATTAAAAAAATTATAAATACTATTTTTTGTATTGTTACTTATATCGGGTATAAAATAATTTATATTAAATATGTACATAGTAATAATAGTTAGAAAATCGGCAAAATGTCCTTTTAAACCCTAGGATTGACACTAAAATTTGAGTCAGACCTTAACGCTTTGGAATATTTGGATCAAATCTTAACATTTTTAAAATGTTCAAAAAGAACAACAACATTTGTAAAACTATTGAAACAGACCCTACTGTTAAATTTGACTGTTAATTGCCACGTAGCTTCACCATGTAATTCCATATGGCACTACTTTATTTTAAAAATGAATTGTAGGTCTCGCCACAAGTCCCACCATTTAATGTCTTCTTCTTCTTCAATCATCTTCCCCGATTTACTAAACTTCTTGTGCCAAACGTGGATTTGTTTCACAAAAATTGAATATAATCTTTTTATTACTTTATCATCTTTACATTTGAACCTTATTCGTTTAAAGCCAACAGCACCCTGCTACAGAAATTTGTTGGTGATGCTTATGAATGAGCGGGTACTTTTAAAGTTCAGTTTTAGTATCGATGCATTTCTCATGGCTTACTAAGTTGCAAAACTTTAATTTGCATTGATAGTGCAATTGTCCACTGTCAAATTCAAACCTTCTTGGATCTCTTTCTGATAGCCTTGAAACTTTTACGATGCGAACATAATATTAGATTGATAAGAATGCAGAATCCAACAAAACCACTTGTAAGTTCTCTCTTTCACAATCATCTCATTATCTATAGAAGTATAACAGAAATATCTACTCCTTGTTGCACCAAGAAAGAAAAGGATAATACTAATCAAAATTAGTTACACTTGACTAGATGTGTGCATGGTCGCCGGCGAGGAAGGTGATTGAAGAAGAAGAATACATTAATGGTGGGACCAACAGTTCAGTTTTTTAAACAAAATAATGCCAAGTGGCATTATATGGTGTGATGCCACGTGGTACTTAACAGTTAAATTTAACAGTAGAGTCTATTTCAAACATTTTACAAATGTTAAGGTATTTTTTGAACATTTTGAAAATGTTAAGGTTTGACCCAAACATTCTAAAACGTTAAGGTCTGACTCAAATTTCTATGTAAACACTAGGGTTTAAATGAGCCTTCTGCCCTAGAAAATTCATTATTCATCTTGTACTGAATAAATGATAGGCATTATAAATTTAATCTAATTTATTTCTCCCTACAAATTAAACAACATAAAACTCATTACCTTTTTTTATCTCCAATGATTCAGTAGAAAATGACTTGTCACTATTAATCGAAATCAATTAATAATTTTCAGTTTCATAAGTGTGATACTCATTCCTTTTACTCTGAATATACTTAGATGTAAAATTTAAAAAAATTCACAAATAAGATTCAAATCTCACTAATAAAGTTAAATAAAATTTAAAAGGAACTGAAATTTATAGATAATTAAAATCCAAGCTTATAAGATACTTAAATATTAAAAAAGAAAATAAGTGTTGTTAAATAAAGAATGCGGGATAACGCATTCAAGGCTCTCTAAAAATATACAACTAAAATCTTATAGATTTTTTTTTATTTTAGATAGTTTTAATACAAATACTAATGAATATGACAGTTTTCTTTGGTATTTGAAAGTATGAACACATATGTTGTGAATTGATACAAGTGAATTGTCCCATATTGGAAAAGAATATAATGTTGGAGTGTTATATATATATATATATATATAAGGCTTATAACACGTCATTTTAAGGTTTTAAATTGAGATATGTTATCCTTTGAGTTATATATAAAATCTCACTAAGATCCAGTTCGAGTTTTCCATAAGCCCCTTTGCAATCCATATATCAAGTGATATCACAGTCTACATTGGACTGGGCTTAAGTAAGAAATTTTCAGTCACGTCGAATCTAGCAAATGATTTCACATGGTATGTGAATTGATGCAAAGTGATGTAAGTAGATGGATTCACTTGTGAGGAATAGATTGTTGTGAATTAACATAAACAAATTGTTCCACAACGGAAATGTGTAAAAAATTGAAATGAGTTATATACAATAAAGGTTTATAATCCATTACTTTAAGATTTAAAGTAAAGATACGGTGTTACTTAAATTGTATATAAATGCTTACTTGGATTTGATCTGAGTTTTCCCTAAGCTTCCTAAAATCTATGCATCAATATAAGACACAAAACCACATATATTGAAATAAAAAATATTGAGCTCCAAAAGCATAAAAGTGTTAAATTATACTTAACATACTTAATCCAATCTTAACTTTAGATATCATTACAAAATTATTTAATAATTCTAAAAAATAACAAAAATATCTTGATTAATTTTTAATCATAAGCACAATAAAGTATAAACTAAAAAAAGAAATTCAATAATAAAAATTAGAGAAGAAAATATAGAAACAATAAGCAGTCATAATTTTATCAAGGAAGATGAGAGGGGTGAGAGTGAGAGAGCGTCTGAGTGTGAGTCACCATCAATCTGAGAGTGTTCACTGATGTTTTCTTTGGTTGAGATCATTGGTGGTTTGATTCCCCTTTCCTCTTTCTGTCTGTCCTATCCTTCCTATTCTTATGGAACCTTCTCCCTAGCCTTATCGGGATACCCTTAAACCTAGTTTGTCCCCCAAATCGTTTTCGCCCCGATGGTTGAATCCGTTAACCCTTCACTCAAGCCCTCTAAGCCTGATCATTAGACCATCTCATTCGAACTCCTTAAATCACTTTCTCCCCTCTAACCCTCCTTCTTCCCAAATCCTAACCTTAACAATCTCTCCCCCTCCCCCTCCCCCTCTTAACCTTAAACTTGTCTCAGGCCTAATTAACTTCAAATCAGTCTTCTTTTATCCTTTTCCCACCTCAACTGACTCTCAAACCCTAATACCAAAAAGATCATCCCCTCTTAACCCTAATTTTGTATTAGGAGGTTCAAATTTGCAGGTCTCTCTCTCCCTTCTTTCATCTCTGACGACTTAGCTAGCTCAGGGCTTAAAAAGCTAATAAAAGCTTCACTACCTCGAATGTGGAAGTCTGTAGTCTCAGATGTTCTAGTAGACTCCTCAGAAGTGCAATCCCTTTCCTACTATCCTCCTGAGGTAAAACATGGTTAGATTTTGGTCATCCCTCCTCTGGCTTTAGCAAAGAAGGGAGTTGAGCATTTCCATCATGTCCTGATTAGATTTTTTATCAGTAAGTGGCCTACTTTTCCTATAGTTCAAGGTATATTAGCAAAATCATAGCTTGCGTATGAGCTAATGGAACCTTTATTCCTAGCTCAAACCAATTCTTGTTTAAGTTTGATTCTGAAGAGGGTTTCAAAACTGTATTAGAAAAAGTTCTTTGGTACATTCAGGGAAAACCCCTATTTCTGAAAAGATAAAGCCTCAATGCTGGAGAAAAAAAAGGAAATCAAATTTGCTCCAGTCTAGACACATTTCTATAATGCCCCAGGGGAATATTGGAACAATGAGGGATTATGCAAGATAGCCAACTCCATGGGCAAGCCTTTAATGATGGGCACTCCAATTGCCCAAATGTCACGGGTGAATTTTGCAAGATTATGTGTGGAGATAGATTTACAGAGCTTTTGGCCGAGTAGTTTTCAGTTAGTTAAATATACTGATTGAGGAGCTCTAACCTTGAGGGAGATTCAGGTAGAATATGAGTGGCAGCCTAAACAACAAGTCCAAAAGAAGACTTGGCAACCTACAAGAAGAATTTTTTATACAGGATTGCAACAGGAATTATTGGAAATAGAAGATCAAGATCTGTCAATGCCCAAAACAGTTCTCCTTGTAGAGGACAGGTCATAATTGATGTTGATGCTAGCAACGAGGAAGAAGTTAATAAGATTCCCTTACAATAGCCAATTGATCAACATTTTATTAATCAGATGCACTTAGAACAACCTAATGGTGCTCAAAAGAAAGCCACCCAGCTAAATGGTGAACAAGGTATTCCAGAAAGGTACCTCATAGATATAAAAGATCATACTATGGAAGAGCCTGGTAACATTCGACCTCTCCTGAATCTATTTTGGTGAATAATTTCTCTGTGGAGGTCCCCACTTGTAATACTCACATTGAACTTGAAAATGTGGAACTATCTGTTAAGAAAAGCAGGAAATCTCGTAGAAAGGCTAAATGATTGTGTTGCTGTTTTATTTCTTTCTTCTTTTTCATTATGTCTCTAGTTTTTAAAAATGTTAGGGGTCTTAACAACTTTAAAAAATAGTTAGGAGTTAAGAGTCTTGTGAAGTCTATATTTATGTCCTTTGTTTTCTTAATTGAAACTAGAATTTGGCCTGCCTCCCTTTTGGATAAAATTTATCAAGTCTTATTCCAAAATTGGTCTTGCTATAGTAATCTTTCTCAGAATTCTAATGCTAGGATAGTGGTAGCTTGGAATCAGGATAGCTATTCCTATTCTACTATTCTCTCAATGGATCAGTTTATTCATCTTGAAGTGTTTCCTATCAATTGTGATTCTCCCTTCTATGTTCTATGGTTCGAATAACAATAACCATTGTCAACTTCTTTGGTCCAATCTTCAAAGTCTTAGTAGGAGCTTGGTTAATAAACCCTAGCTTGTAGGTAGGGATTTTAATGTTGTTCTTCACCTTTTTTAAGCAAATCCTCTGAGCTCTTCTGCCTTTTTTGAGTTAAAAGATTTTAAAGCGTGTGCAGAGGAGTGTGCCCTTTTTTATTTAATCTCTAGTGGTCTAAGTTTTACGTGGTCCAAAAAACAACCTGGTGATCCTTGTGTTATTAGGAAACTGGATAGATCCTTAATTAATTCTACCTAGGTTTCTATGTTCTTGAGATCTCATTGCTTGATTGAAAATCATAATATATTTGATCATTCTCCTGTTATTGTTAAAACTTAGGCTTTGACAACAAAAACAGCTTCTCCCTTTAGATTTTCAAAATTTTTAGCCTCTCATCTTGATTTTGTTTTTCTATTGTGGAGAAGGTGTGGCCTACCCCTGTGGCTAGTACTTTCATGTTTTGTGTTATCTCTAGCTTAAAATGGTTAAAAAGGAACTTAAATTCCTCCAATTTTAAAAAGTTAGGTAACCTAGATGATCGGGTAACTAACAATAAGAATATCCTTAATCTCATTCAAAATTATTTATAGCTTCATCCTTATGATCCTTTCCTTATAAGTCAAGAAAAGGAGGCCATTTCAAATTTGATTAAATCTCTTGAGGACTAAAAAAGTTTTTACAAACAATCTTCCTGTATTAAATGGTTGAAGGATGGGGATAGGAATACAAAATTCTTTCACAATTTTATCATCTCCCGTAGGAATAGAAACAATATTCTTTCTTTGATTGACAACAAGGTCCATCGAATTGTTAAATTAGAGGATATTCAAAATGAATTTCTGGCCTTTTATCAGGGTACTCTTAGGGTGAAAAAAGATCTCCCTCCTTCGAAGTAGTTCCTTATACCTCTTTTCCTTACTTCTATACCAAATGATTTAGTAAATGATTTGATTATGCCTATTACTGAGGATGAGATTAAGGATGTTTTCAATTCTTTTAATCCATCAAAGGCTCCGGGTCCTGATGGTTTTAATGATTTGTTTTTAAAACAAACATGGAATATCATAGGTAAAGATGTAACTCTTTCCATTTAAGATTTCTTCAAGCAAGGGCAACTTCTGAAGGAGCTTAATTCTACTTTCATTTCCCCTATCCCTAAGGTCCCCCCTCCGGTTAGAGTTATTGATTTTAGACTGATTTCTTGCTGCAACCTAATTTACAAGGCTATATCCAAAATTCTTGCTAACAGACTTATGCTTGTTCTTCCTTTTATTATTAGTCCTAACTAGTATGCTTTCCTTAAGGATTGTCATATTGGTGATAATATTTTTCTTGCTTAAGAAAATTTTCAAAACTATCATCTTAACAATGGTTATGAAAGGTGTGCTTTTAAAATTGACCTTAAAAAAACTTATGATTCCATTCATTTGGATTTTCTATTTAATGTGCTCCAAGTTTCAGGTTTCCCTCCTCCTTTTATTCATTAGATCAAGGAGTGTGTAGTCACTCCTTCTTATTCAGTTTTGATCAATGGCTCTCCATCTAAATTTTGAAAGGGTAATTCAGGGTTAAGACAGAGAGATCCATTATCCCCCTATCTGTTCATTCTTTGTATGGGGGTTCATGAGGACTCTAAATCTTTCCATTGCTCATAATAATCATTTTCAATTCCACTAGAGATGTTCTAAGCTTAATCTCTCTCATCTCTTATTTGCAGATGATCTCCTCCTCTTCTGTCATGCTGATGTTGATTTTGTTAAGATGTTATTAGAATCTTTTCATCAGTTTTCTAATTATTCTGGCTTAGACATGAACTTGTTGAAGATTTAGCATTTTTTATCCCCCAACCTGGAGAGTTTTGACCTTCATTTGAGTAACTCTACTGGGTTCCTAAAAGGTTATCTTCCCTTTAGGTATTTAGGTTTGCCTCTGTTAATTGGAAGGCTGTCTAAGCAAGATTGTCTTCCTCTCTTAGAGAAAATTGAAGCTAGGGTTAAAAACTGGACCAATAGATCTCTTTCTTATGTGGGGAGGCTTCAATTGGTTATTTCTGTGTTGTCTTCTTTTCAGGTTTTCTGGTCAATTCATTTTATTCTCCCTTCTGCTATTATCAAAGATATTGAAAAGAAAGTAAGGAATTTCCTTTATTCTAGGGATACTAATAAAAATCATCTTTCTAAAGTCAAATGGAGTGACCTTTGTAAGCCAAAAAAAGAAGGAGGGTTAGGTATTAAGCACTTAGTTTCTTGGAACAATGTCCTCTTGGGTAAAAGAATCTGGTCTCTATTTTCTAATCTAGAGGCATTATGGGTCAAATGGGTTCATATTAATCTACTTAGAAATAAAATTTTCTGGTCTATTAAAGTTTAAAATAATAGTTCTTGGAGTTGGAGAAAGTTATTACAAGTCAGTGACCTTATAGGGAGCCAATTCAAATTTAAGATAGAAAATGGAGTTACTAATTTTTTGTGGTAGGGTCCTTGGCATCCAAGAGGCATTCTTTCGGATTACTCTTCACTAAGATTGATTAACAGATCTGAGCTACCTATGTACACTAGAGTCTCTGATATAATTAGAGGAAATCGTTGGAATTGGGAACATATCACAAATGAGACAATTCAGCCCCTTGAACCTATTCCCTATATGCCTCATAAATCCCATCAGGATAGGCTAGAATGGCTTCCCAGCCCTGCAAAGTCTTATACAAACTCTTTTACCTATAGATTTCTGAGACCTTCAAATCCTTCTGTACCTTGGTATAAGTTAGTATGGCACAAGAAAACTAGTCATAGATGTTCTTTTATTCTTTGGCTTGCATTCCTAAATAAATTGCAAACTAGGTTTTCTCCCATTTCCCAAATTTTTGCTCCCTTTGCTACTCCGATAATGAGGCTCAAAATCATCTGTTCTTCGAATGCTCCTTTTCTATAACAATCTGGTTAAATTATCTTAACCACTTCAGCATCCATATGCCAAATTTTATCAATCTCTCTTCTTTTCTTCACTGATTTTGTAACCCTCTTAACCTTAGAAACTTCAACAAAAACTTGCTGATTAACATTCTTGTTTCCAATGTCTATTCCATTTGGCAAGAAAGAAACAATCTTATCTTCAATAACTTAGTTTTAGATGTGAGGAGTCTTTCTGCAAGAGTTGTTCTTTAAATCATAGAAAATATTTGCAATATCACTGAGAAAGGCTTTAGCTATTAGGTTTATTTTAGCTCTAACAGTTTTCAATGCAGGTTATGCAAGTTTTGTTATTAGAACAGACCATTCTCATTTATGCAGAGGCAAATGTACTCAGATTCTTGGAGGAAAATATAAGGGGTATTCTTTAAATCAAGTGTGAGTTGAAGTCTATAGGGTTGTCCTACATAGCCTACTTTGGCTCTTTGCGAATGTCTCCAATAAGAAGAGGAAGGGGCCTAGTGATATGGGGCTAGTGCCAATTCAGAGAAGAAGGAGAGAAAAGTTCAGTTCAAGACCCACTCTGGGTTTAACCAGAGATGGCTCTCCTTAGCTGCATTTGGTATGCTTGTCCTTTCCAGTACTAGTGGTCTATCTAAATGATTTTCAATAGTGTCGGTACAATAGTTTTTTATTTTTTTTTTGCTTGTTCTTTAGGGGGATCTCTAATGTCCTCTTGTCCTTTTCTTGGTCCTCTTGGAGTCTTTAAAGTTTGGTTTAGTTTGTTTTCTCTAGGAGTTTTTTTATCTTTCTTTGTTCGGCTTGTAGAGGGTTACCATTCTGGTTTCTCCTTTTGCTTATTTTCGGACCTTGTTGAGTCTAATTGGATTATTTTTTTAATTTTTTGTGAGCCCCTGCTCTTGGATGGTCTCCTTGGTTGTATATAACTCTCTCTTTTGTTTAATCTATCTTATTGATTTATCAAAAAAAAGTATCTATTTCTTTCTTTAAGGTTTTGGGCAAATATATGATGTCTTTTAGATTATATATGAATGCTTATTTGAATATGATTTGAATTCTCTCCAGATCCCCTTGAATTTATAAATCAATGTAGCTTGTTTTCACAACGATTAAAATACAACACTAGGACATAGAAAACACATTCATTGAAATATCACCACCTCCGAAAGTATAAAAAGTTAAATGTTAAATTATGTAAAATGTACGTAATCTAAACTTAACTTTGGATATCATTAAAAAAATTCTTTAGTAATCCTAAATAATAAAAAAATTCTAATTAATTTATATATATATATGCAATAAGGTATGAACCAAAAAACAAATCCAAAAATAAATATTAGAGAAGAAAATATAGAAACAATAGCTTAACTAAAACAATCATGTTAGAGATTTCCTTCATTTATATAAAATTTTATATGAAAAGGGTGTATTATTGATACAGAGGTGTTGGGTATACAATTCTTGGATTGTTTGGATCATAAGAAGTTCAAACAAAATTAAGGTTATAAACTAACATGGATAGTAAAGCACCATCATGTTTAAAATACATCCTTGTGTTTAACCTTTTATTAAACCATCAGAAGAACATAGAATGTGCTAATTGTCAACATCCCCTACACACCTTTAAGTATGAGTTGTGATCCCCTAACATACTACATGTGTAAGAGCCATGTTTTCCAATACACCATCTTCATACTAGTGTATAAGGCTAGTATTCTCTTAGATGGCAAATTTATGTTTCTATGCTTGTTTGATTATAAAAGACATTTTTACCTATAATATTAGGTTTATGGTTCTATAATGTTTTATATTACTCCTTTATAGTTGTCATTATTATAAAGAACATTCTTCCTAATATATCAAGTATAAGTTTCTTGATTTTTTCTCAAAGTATTTTACACAACCTTTCATCTTTCCACGCTATACACTACATCATGTGGTATCAAAGTAGAAATGTCAACTAACAGTGATAGTAATAGTTTTTGTGAAAGTGTTCAGGAGGCTAGAGCTCTTATTTTAGGAGATAAGTTTTGCATAATTAAAGCAACGTTTAAAGCAACCGACGGATCATAGATTTTACAATTTAAGGAATGTTTTAAGGAGATTGTAGAATGTATGGATGCTCTTAAAATATATGCATAGGACATAAAATGAAAATGGAAAGCCAAGAGTGAAATTAGCTCGTGGTGACCCTATTAGTAGATTTGTGTCTACTTATAAACAAACTATTTATAAAGAAGATTGAAAAGAAGAATATGACTATTGTTATAGAATATAGTAAAGTGATCATAGGGATTATAAAGTTAATGTAAATGATATAGCCATAGGGATTTTAGCATGATTATAAGGATTACTTTCCTATTTCAACCTATGTATTTCTGTATAAATGCCTGCAGCATTTTGCTAATAGTAATATAGAGAAAACTCATTCTTCTCATGGTATTAGAGCCCAGTCAATTTTCTGGGTTCGTTAGTTTTTGCTTTCTTCTTTTGTTTTCTGCCCTATAGTGAGACAATGCATACTATATAGGTAACTATCTGCTAGAGAAAAAAAAATTTTCTCACCTCCTTCCTTACGAGATTCCACTAGTACTAATCAAGCCACCCTTCAAATCCGGTCGCCGGATTCCAAGCGCAATACCCGCATAGGCCGCCAGCTGCCAATGCCGTTTCCACTCTCTGACGCATGAACACTCGTGAGCCGCTGTCTGACGAGTCGATTTCTTTCTCCGGCGTTGCCTCCTCTATCCCTATTTGAATATCCGATCAGTTTCCGATTATTGTCGATCTATGTGGGTATGGAAGACATACCGTAGCTCCGAGTATGAGGGTCTATGTTTTTATAAGCTCCCAGAGATATTTCTAGTTTTGCTGTAGTGGTGTGACTGCCAAGGTATTTCTGGTTTTGCGTGAGGCTGTTAAGGTATTTCTAATTCTGCCAATTTCTTCTTCTTTTTTTACTTAATATTATTACTTAGAAATGGCTAAGAGTTGGAATATAGGTGAGGATAAGAAAACTATTACTAAAATTATATTTGGTTCATCCAAAATTATTGATAGAAAACTAATTGGAAGGAAAAATTATACCCAATAGAAAAGGACTATTCACATATTTGTGACTAGTGTAGATTTGGAGGATTATTTTACTAGGAATCTGCCTCCTAAGACTGATACTATTGCTCAAAAGAAATGGTTAATGGAGGATTATAAATTGTTTAATCAAATCCAAAACACTCTAGACCCAACTATTGATGATGTTGCGAATCATTGTGATAGTGTCCAAGAATTATGGGAATATTTGGAATTCTTGTATGCTTGTAAACAAGATCTGTCTCATGTTTATAAATTATTGTTAAAGATTTATTGAGCGAAACAAAGAGATCACTCCTTGTTTCAGTACTATATAGAAGTAAAACAAGCCTTTGAAGAAAAGCGGGTCATGTTTCCAATTGTTGCTGATATAAAGAAAATGCAAGAACAAGAGGAGCAGATTGTGGTACAGTGTTTCTTAGCGGGATTGAGCTCCGAATATGACGTGGCATGGACACAATTGTTAACTAATGAGATGCTTCCTTCTTTTACGAAAGTGTATGCTCGTTTGCTTCGAGTTTGTAAAGATGGCGATGTACCTTCCGACATGGTGACCAATGACTCAGCAGCATTAATGCGTAATACTAATCGTTGTAGCAAAGGTGGAAATAATAGTGGTTGTGTTGCTGGGAATAGTGGTACCCCTCGCACTTATAATTATTGTGGAGTCGAAGGGCATATCAAGAAGAATTGTTGGAAACTACATAGTAAGCCTCCCAAATACTCGGGTCAGAATATCAACAAAAAATTTGCAAATATGGCTACTCAAGATGGCATCCTACCCCTTCCTCAGTCATCCTCGCCTTCTATCACAATTTTAGCATATGAGTATGCTCGTTTAATCAATGTCACTCAACAGATTTCGGTCACTCATGATTCCCAACAGCCATCCTTTACGACATCAGCTTTGGCTAATATAGGTAACCCTGCAACCTGTCTCTCCACCTCATCTTGTAGTTGGGTTATTGACTCAAGTGCTACTAATCATATGACCAACAACACAGGTATCCTCTCTTCTTTAAAGACTACTACCAATTCACCTTGTATTACTTTAGCAAATGGATCTACTGCTTCTGTAATTAGGCTTGGGAGAGCAAACCCAATAAAATCTCTTTATTTGTCAACTAACTCACCAAAAGTCTTAATTGTTGTGTTGTTTTTTAGGACAAAGCAAATTATTGGTAAAGGGCATCTAGTGAATGGCCTATATTCTCTTTATTTGACTTTTAAAATAGTACCTTAGTCGATTGCTTGCACAAGCTCATCTTGCCTTTTGCAACTTCATTGTCGCTTTGGTCATCCGTTTATCACAGTCTTACAAAAATTATGTCCTAGTCTTAAACGAGAATCTGTCTTAGAGTGTGAAGCTTGTCAATTTGCTAAACATCATAAGGTATCTTATTCTTTTAGACTAAATAAATGAGTTGAGTCTTCCTTTTTCTTGATACATATTGATGTATGAGGTCCTTGTCATGTTCCATCCAAAATTGGTTTTTGGTATTTTGTGACATTTATAGATGATTATTCTCAAGTTACTTGACTTTATCCTATGAAATCTCAATCAGACTTGTTTATTATATTTTGTGCCTTTCATACTAAGATTAAGACTCAATTCAACAAATCCATCTGTATTTTAAGAAGTGGTAATGCTAAAGAATATGTTTCCTATACTCTTCAATCTTATCTCTCTCAGTATGATATTATTCACCAATCATCGTGTATTGTTATCCCTCAATAGAATGGTGTACCAAAACAAAAGGACCGTTGCTTGTTAGAAGTTGCCCAGGCACTAATGTTTCATATGCAGGTCCTCAAATTTTTCTGGGTTGATGCAATCTCTACTGCCTGTTTTCTAATCAACCGAATGCCTTCTTCCATTCTTAAAGGTCAAATTCCATATTCCCTTCTCTTTCTCTCATATACATTGTTCCCTCTTAACCCTCGAATTTTTAGGTGTACTTGCTTTGTTCAAGACATGCGACCTCAGGTTTCGAAATTAGATCCTAAATCTCTCAAGTGTGATTTTTTGGGATATTCCCATACTCAAAAAGTATATCGTTGCTACTCTCCATCATTGGGTCATTATTTGGTCTCTACTGATGTTACCTTTTTCGAGAATACCCCTTCTTTGGTTCTCCTATGCCTTCTTCTTTGCACTCTCACGAGTCAAAGGATGATTTTCTTGTTTATACTATTAGTGAACAAGTAGTTTCTCCTCCCTCTCGACCTGTTATTCATCAGGTTTATTCTCGACGTGTGTAGCAATCTATTAAGGCACCTCCCATTGGTCATGACGTGGACCCCACCCATTATGCTTCATCTCCAGATTGCTCACCACTACCTGATGCTAGCCTTTACCTTTTTATTGCTCTTCGTAAAGGTAAATGCACATGCACTTACCCTATTTCTTCTTTTGTATCTTATCATGCTCTATCTCCCTCCTCCAAGTCTTTTGTAGCCTCCTTAGACTCTGTTGTTATCCCAATGTCACTTGCTTAAGCACTGGCTCATGATGGGTGGCACGTTGTAATGAAAGAAAAGATGATGGCCTTAGAACAAAACCATACTTGGGATCTTATGCCTCTTCCTTCAGAAAAACGGGCCATTGGCTGTAGTTGGTTGCTAAAAGATATGTTCAGACATATGGGTTGGATTATTCTAAGACTTTTTCTCCAGTTGCAAATCTTTTTTCTATTCGACTATTTATTTCCTTAGCTTCCATTTACAATTTGGCACTTCATCAACTCAATGTAAAGAATGTAATTCCTACATGGAGATCTATCAAAAGAGGTTTACATGAAGCAACCGCCTAACTTTGTTGCTCAGGGAGAGTTAGGGATAAAGTGAAAATTACATAAGTCTCTATATGGCTTGAAACAATCTCCTCATGCCTGGTTTGGAAGATTTAGTACTGTAATGATTGAGT
>JAOXYD010000135.1:64337-74535 GCA_028565735.1 Pinacopodium congolense
AATGAAAATTATTTCATATTGCATCTTTCTCCATAGGACCTGTGGAATCCTAAGGGCGTCATTTTCCATAGGACCTGTGGAATCCTGAGCTAAGGAACTTGGAAGATGTTAGGAAGTCACTGCTTGTTTGATAAGGGGTATAACAAAAATACAGAATCTATCGTTCTCAACCAGCAAGATAGGGTCAATTTGTACTCTAAAGTTATCGTCATTCACATTAAAATATATGTAACCTTGTAATTCTTAAATTTTTTAAAGGGAAATTTTCAATAATTATAAGCCATCTTAAATTACTTGACAAGTGCTTGCATACAAATATTAATAATTTTATCAAATGCAAAGTTCTTGTCTTGAATATCATGAATTAAACTTTTATATATGCAAAAGAGATAACGGCTTTTCAAATTTGCTTATTCTAATAAATTCTGGGTTCTCCATCTATATTTAAGAGAAGTGGAAGACGGTAGAGAAACTTGGTGGTAGCAAGCAGAAGCCAGAAGTAAGCTTCAATATCCAGTTTAGATGGTATTCTAAAGTAAGCTTCAATAAGTTATTCTTGTCAATTTGCAAGCTGAAACAATATAGCTTTGCTCTGCTCTAATTTTGCAATGGTAAAATACAATCTTTCTGATCTATCCAGGCTTTCCAACAGCAGGAATAGGATTACATAGCTGAGCATCGAATATGGCATTTCATGGGTTAGCCAAAGGGAGAACGCTAACCAGTTCTCCATCTAATTCCGAAACATTCATTTTCTGTTCCTTAAATAAGAACTATCCATCTTTCCCTAACTACTTGCATCAAAATCTATCCACTACACCTTTATCCTACTTAAATCAAGACCTTCTGACGTCTGATGATTCAGTTCCTTACAATTGTCAAGTTCCAGTTCCAGAAAACACCCAGTTACACTACTGTCAACCTCATCAGAAAATGGATATCTTATTACCTTCAGCTTCTGATCATCCTTTTAATCTCGCTGTTAACGCTCCCCCCTCATCATTTATTTTGGGAGGAGAAATGAACTCGGAGAATGTCGTAGACACAGAAAATGTATTGGAATTCCTTCACAATCATCCAGAAGACATGTTCCAGAGTTCCAGGGAGACCTTGACCGGGACGGATTGCTTGTCCAAAGTGCTCGACATTCCTATTCATGGTGACAGTCCTGATCTGAATCCTCCATGGAATGTAAGTCGTATTCTCCGCTTCGATACTTGTGCAAAAGATACTTGATATTTTTTTTCTCCTTTGATCATCTGAATACACCTGGAGTACATATGCAGAATATTTATAAAGCGGCAGGACGACAACAACAACGTTCCTCAATACCAGCAGTTTATCATTCATCTCTTGCTCGGATTGATATTGATGGCCCTGGCACTATAGTTCCAAGCCATAGACTAGCTGGATCTGCAGCTAATACTTCTTCTTCTTCTTCTTCAACTCATAATAAGCAAAGAATAAGATGGACAACAGAGCTACATGACCTTTTTGTGGAGGCAGTTAATAGACTTGGTGGACCTGAAAGTGAGCCACCTATCAGATGATCTACAACTTGTATTGTACACCTGTCTTACTTGCTGTATTGTAGGGAGGGGCTAACATCTTATTATCATCACAGTTGCTACTCCAAAGAGTATATTGGGGTTGATGAATGTTGAGGGATTAACCATCTACCATGTGAAGAGCCACCTACAGGTTTCTACTTCACTTTCTCTACATGTAATTTTATAGAAGCATTGTCACATATGGAGCTAATAGATTTACTGTTTTTATGTTATGAATATTGCAGAAGTACCGGCTGGCAAAGGATGTGCAAGAGCTGAAACATGGTAATTCATTTTTGTTATAAAAACAGAAGAAATGTATGGTTATTTCATGTGTGTAAAAGTTAGTTGATCTTTCTGAGCAGATGCTTAATTTTAATGATCTTATTCTCCTCAAAAACTTTTTATGGCCTAGACAAACAGACTTGCACCGAAAAGAAGACAAATCAACAAGTACTTAGCATCGGCAATGATGCAGATAGGAAGAGGTAATTTGTACTACTATATCGCCAATAGTCAATCGTTTCTGTTCTTTACTCGACTAATTTCGGTTTTAATTTCTTTTGTTGCAGTAACGAGATGCGAGCAACTGAGGCTTTGCGCATGCAAATTGAGGTTCAAAAACTTCTCTATGAGCAGCTTAAGGTAGCTATCTCTGAATCTGAACCAGAAATATATACAATCATTTTAATACTCACAAGCCAACATGCTTCAATTCATTTTCCTCTTATAAATAAACGTGCAGGCGCAGAAAGAACTTCAGTTACGCATAGAGCAGAATGCTGAGTTATTGAGAAAGTTATTGGAAGAACAGAAGAAAGTGATCCCAATCCATGAAGACGTGCCATCATCACCGTCGGCGTCTATTATTATTTCCAACCCACAAATAAGGAAGGTGGATGATGTCGGTAGTCATGAACGCCCTTCTTCTCACAAAACCTATGAAGCTGAACCCAGCCAACGTACTGAGTCAACAACGTGCCATAAACGGGTCCGTGAAAGAATTGCTCAACCCTGACTGTTACTTTCGAGAGATTAAAAAAAACACTTGTGCCCTTCAAGACTTCTTCTTCCTCAGAGTCAAAATAAAATGCATGACATTTTTCACAAGTCCGCTGCACGGCATATGCTGCATAGTCTCATGGTTGTGGTTTTTTTTTTTTTTCAATAATAAAAAAATTCTTCTTCCAAGTCCAAGTATATATCTGCATACAGAAAAGATGTACAACAAAGCCAGTCGCATGGGGTATACAGCAGAATAGTTTTGTGAGCAGGAATGACTTCAAACCAGTAAATGGAATCTAAAATGCGTTGAAATGGAGATCATCTAGTAGAATCACAAAATCCATCCAAACTTTCAACCTTATTGTATCGACTCATTTTACAGAAGTATGATAAATGATTGTTTTCTTGGTTTTCATCTACTGTTTCTAAACGTAACATCAGAGGTACCAAGTTCCAAGTTACAAGGTTAGGCCCCCAGCCCCTCATCCCTTCCAAGTTGAAATAAACATAGTGAAGCTTAACTGGGTAATGTGCTCCATGCAATTACTTCTCACTGTTTTTTCTCTTACGCGTCCCACTTAGAGCAGCTTTAGTCTTCGCCCACTCTTTCACCGAAGTAGCAGTCCTCATGAATGAGCAACTTTCACCAAATGGAGCATCCACACTATATTTTTGCTTTGATGATGAATTGTGCTTTGGATCTATCATCGGAGGACAAAGCCTATTGCCAACGCCAACCTCTTGACTTGTTTCTCTAGTGCTTTTTCCATTATTTCCAATCTCTGAATCTCCAGTAGCATCTGTAGTGGAAATGCTTTTATTCAATTCAACACTTTGATTTATTTGTGGAGGCTTGCTAATTTTCTCCCTTTCTTGTTCTGTTGGTTCTTGCTTGTGAAATGATTTACATGGTACGATTTGTGTGATGCTAAATGAACTGTTGTTGCACCCACCAATTAATTGTGTCCATGAGGATTTCTGAAGCCAGGCAGACCCTCTTCCCGACTTGTTTAAACCAGAACCAAATTTGCTCAGAGGAACTTCAGCAGGTTCTTTCACTTCATTTGTTGTGTTCAATTGCAGTTCATGCTCTTCACTCAATAACTCCATATCCTTATTGTCATTGGAGTTGGGCTCATAATGAGATTTAATGACGTCTTCCTTACTGGAAGAAATGTCTGGCAAGGTATCTGGGATCTTAAATTCACTATTATCCCTACCACCAGCAAGACCATTCCTTGAGGACTCTTGAGACCACAAAATACTTGGATTTAATTGTTTGGCAACTGATTCTTTGAAGAAAGTCGGCAAATTTGCTTTGCCTTCAATAGTGTCAGATGATGATTTAGTTGCAGTATCTTCATCAGTGACGACAGATTTCCTCTTCTCAGAAGATTTAACATTAAAGCTCCATTTCTTGCGCAAGTCATGCCTTGAATTACCTTCAGAAGCTTCAATTCTAACAATGTCGGATTCCTGGGCATTGGGGAAAGAAAAAGTCATTTGATACAGTGGAGACCGAAGAAACTGCTTGGATGATTGAAATCATACCTGATCATGCAAAACAGGCTGCTGTCTACGGTTCACGACATTAAGTACAAGGTTATCATCATCTGGAGAGCAATATCCTTCATTTTCTTCAACTTGTCCATCATCCACTGCTTTGATAGTAGTCTCCTCTTCCTGAGCTGGTTCAGCCTCATTGATTGCAGTGTTTACAACATTTTTTCTTGCAAAGAGCTTGTGCATCACAGAGTTCATCATGTCAGATTCTTCCTTACTAACTCCAACACCATTTTCTTCCAATACAGGGCTGCATTTTACGTCAGTATCATCAGGAGCAGCAGAATGCTCTTCACAGTCACAGAAGTAAGTGGGAAGGGAAGAAACTTCAACACGTCTGAAACTGTACTTGTGCTTGCCAGTTCCACTGAATGGTATTGATTTGACCTAAAAAACGTCAAAATGTAATGTAAAAGTAGAAATACTAAGATGCAGCAACAGAATTGATATTCTTGTTAAGAACAGACGTAACAACCGACTAATGTGCATCATCTAGTACAGAATTAAAGCCATCGTAATATAACAGTCTGAGCTGCTGAGAACGAAAATGATTAGCATTGCAGGTGAAAACGGGAAAAAGATTCAGCTGAGTTGATGTATAACAGTTTAAGTACTCACCCTAAGAACAAGCAGACAAGCCAAAAGTGAATAGAGAAAGCAGATACAGCTCTTTATTTAAAAGAAGATGGTGGGTGAGACGGAAGGGTAAGTGAAAGACTGAACCTTATTAAGTTTAGGGAAATAAATCCTAAGTTTGCTGTCGGGTGAATCGAGGTGTGATCTCTGTTGGCAAGAATCAATCTTAGGGTGAGTTAAAGGAAGGGCATCATCACGTTCATCCCATTCCCGTCTCAAGCGGGATAGATAGTGTTCTTTAGCCTTTTCCAAGCGAAGACGGCTTCCCTTCCATACACAACCATTGTACTGCACCACGCCACCGTTGATTTTGAGACAAATGGCGATAATCAAGAAAATTTCCGAGAAGTAAACAAAGGGGAAGTCGTAAAGAGGGCACTTACAGTGCTGAAGAGCTTGGAGAGTGATGGATGAGAAGAAGGTAAGAGATCGACATAGGCAAAGCTACGACCCTTGGTTCTTACAAAATCAAGTGATTGAATGGAACCGAAAGAGGAAAAAATCTTGCGGAGGTCATTGCTACTCACGCTCTCCGCCAAACCTCCGACGAATATTCTGATTGTTGATAAGCTAGGGGCAGTAGCATCACAAGCATTAACATCTGCTTTTTCTTCCATGGAGACTGTCTCTGCTTCCTTTGCGTTGCGTTGGCACCGCCCTTTTCTCCTTTAATTTCTTTTTAACCCTAAGCCCTTTTTCAACCTCAGGCCCTTAAAAGAGATGAGTTGGCCCAAAGCTTAAGGCAAGAAAGCCACCTAAAATAGGTACTCCCCAGACCACCCGCGTATTCGTGTACTACACAATGCATTACAGCAGCAGGAACAAGAAGGAAGTCTGCAGAAATTTTCAGCGTGGCAGGTGTTTCCTCTCTTCTTTTTCTTTATTATTGTTATTATTTTGTACTAGTGCTAATACATATATATGTATTACGTTGGTTTCTTCTTTGATTGTTTCAGCTGTCAGTACGGTGAGAAATGCAGATATCTTCATGCCACTCCTGAACAATCTAAACCCAATACTAATCCTTTTGGGTTTGGCACTCAACAGCAACAACAACAACCATCCCTCCAAAAATTCGATAATAATAGTAATCCATTTGGATTTGACACCCCGCAACATCGAAAACCCAATACTAACAATCCATTCGGATTTGGCGTTCAACAGCAGCAACAACAACCCCCAAAACCCGCTAATCCTTTCGGCTTTGGTGTTCAGAGCAACAACTTACAGTCCAAAGCCTTGAATAACTTTGGAAATAAACCTCACCAATTTAAGGTTCTTCCTCTTCTTTTTTTCTTTTATCAAGTTCTGTTTGTTTCTCTTTTTGCTAAGTAAATACTTATTAGTTTATGTTTATTAATTGGATGATTGTCAGCCGTTTGAGAATAAGTGGAGCCGATCGCAGGCACAGGCACAAGCACAGGCAGCGGCAGCTAATCATCATGAGTGAGTAACCGTATTATTCATTCTCTCCATCTTCTATTAAGCTTTAAACATTGTTTCTTATGTTTGTTTGCCAGACTCTTAGTAATTACTTTTAGCTGATAAATTTCTGGACCCACTTGTGAAGCTGCAATGATCCTGAATCCTGTAAGCGTTTGATTCTTGAAGACTTTGAGCATGAGAGACCACTTTGGAAGCTTACATGCTACAGTCATTGGAAAAAGTATGGTATTTTTGTTCTAACACTACTTTCCGACTGATGTTAAAAGTTATTTATTTTGATGCTTATTTCTATTTTCTGATGTTGTCTATATACGTTATTATCATGTGATTTTATTTTGTGACCAAATTATACTTCTGATTCAATATCAGTTTTTTTTTTTTTTCATTAGTTTTAAGGAAAATCATCTATTTTTCGATCATACTGTGAAGTGCTTCTTTGGTTAAAATTTTTTGACTGAAACATCTTTATCTTAGTCTTTGATAGCATTCAAACCTGATACGATTCTGGTACTATGTCTCTTAGTGGATGTCCTTGATCATATCCAAACAATTGTCAATTTTTTAGGATACATTGGATTTACTCTTTTCCTTTTACCTTTTGGTATTCAGTGGTCCTTGTGACATCTCTGGAGATGTTAGCTATGAGGAATTGAGGGCTGTAGCATATGATGATGCAAGACGTGGCATGAGCTTGCCATTAATTGTAAGATTATGTCCTCTGATGCTTTTTCCTCTGTATTCAGAGTCCAGTTTATGTTATTGCTTTTAAATTTTCTTTAATTCGTTTCCATTACTTGGAAATTTATCAGAAGTTCTAAAAAGTAGGGCCATTTTATATTACTTCTAAAATATTTAATAGCTGGATGAGTCTCAGCTTCTGATGCATTGTATGCACCTCCCTGTATTTTACTTATACATTTGAGGAATAAAAACCAAAACATTGTAGAGATTTAACATCTCCTGCGCGTAGTCTTAGACAGTGGGTTAAAAGAGAGATTATACATTCTTCTTGTACTGTAACTGCTTAAGAGATCCACTTTGTGACTCAATTTTCAAGTTATTTGGTTTGCTTTTTAGAATCTTTAGTTTATCTTATCCATTAAAATTGCTCTTCATATGCTAAAGGCATCCTGATTTAGGTGGAGAGAGAAAGAAATTTACTCAGTTCCAAGTTGATTGAGTTCGAGAACCTTCTTCGAAATCCATATATAGCTCCACCAAAATCTGCTCTTGATGGTGCAGTACGATTTCCTGTAGACACTTCTGCTGCGGTCACAGCTGCTGGTCAGAGTAGTGCCTCTACACCACTCTCCAATTTCAGTCAATCAAATGTGCAACTTAATGTGGGGTAAGTAGGATGCAAGCAAGGTTTTTTCTTTTATCCTAGTTCTTGCACTTTCTTTTCGATCCTTTACTTTTATTTTCATAGATGATGTTCATAAGCATGCCTTTGAATTCTGCATTGTCTTAAGGTTTGATTTATTTTTTCAGGCATTCTACACTGTCAAATAGTGCTTTTGGCCAATCAAATCTTCTGCCAAATTCTGTCCAACCTTTGAGTGCTTTTGGTGCCAGGTGAGAATCTGCTTAGCGTGCATATCTAAGTTCATCAAGTTCTGTGAAGCCAATGATGTAGATTCCTGATATAGAGTGCTTCTATATTTGAATCTTTTCATGGCTGATCCTTAGGTTTTTTCAGTAACATTTTTAAGAGATCTTCTTTTCAGGCAATCTCCTCCATCATCACCTAATGTTTTTGGGCAGCCAATTTCATTGTCAAGTTCTGGCCAGACTGGAAGTGCTTTTGGAACTAATAAATTTCTTCCTGACAATGCAGGTATATTATAAATATATATTTATTTTCAAAATTTCAAATGTATTTACATTTGGCATTACCTCCTATTATCAGTTGGGATAGGGTCAATCAGCAGCATGCCCTAATGGACCTTTGGAATTTTTTTCCTCCAAAAAAACAGGCTTTGGCAACGTTGGTATAATTGGTGATCAAAGCAAATCATTTTCTTCTTCAGCAATTCATGTGCAAAACACACCACCATCAAGTTTTCAGCATCAGCTCTTTACTGATGTGAATAATACAGATTCTAATCCAGTTGGGTAAGCAAGTAGAAATACGCAGTTACTGTAAGTTTATGGATGCTGTCATACCTGTTTGAAATTTGACCCAACGACTGAATTTACTTAGTTTGAATCATGAATACTGTCATCTTGTGGGAGGCTCAATAATGCCTGAGTTTGTTGGCTTAGCATTTGAACTGATCATGTTGATAGATCTTCTTCACCTGTTCTTTTCTTTTCCATTTTGAGATATAGTAATTTCCTGTAGTCTGATGGCCTAGATCCTCATTCAATTTCACATTTTATTTTTGTTCTACTTACGATGTTCAATTCACGTGACAGCATGAGATATGCTGTATAGTAATATGATTGTACGATAAAACAAATTATGTAAATATGTTAATGTTGGTTCACCCCTTTCCGATGCTACAGACATGAACCAAAAAGAGAGAATATCTCAGGGGATGATAGTATTTGGTTGAAGGAGAACTGGATTCCGGGAGAGGTAAGGGATTTCAGGCGTGCATTTTTTGCAAGGGATTTACATTTCGATTCTGCTTCCGGAGTAGAAGTTTATACATCGAGACTTGCTACCAATTAGGATCACATTGGTTTTTGAGGGAAATTAGATAATCGAGTGACCAAGATAATGAACTGTTGTGACTGTGTAAAGGAATAAATTACTGTTTTCTTTCTTGAATGATAAAGTAAATCTGGAGCTAAAGTAATTGTCTCATAACCACTACGTTTGCCTTCTTTTACCAGATTCCAGAAGAAGCACCCCCAGATGCATTTATCTGATGGAGCGACTTATTGCCACAGGTTACTTCCACGCACTTGACTTTTTGAAGTTGGGTCAACATAGCTTATTTAATTTGCTTGTGGGGTAGATGATTTTTTTCACTTGAAACGGGGACACGGAATTAGGATATGAAAACTCTAGTATTTCTAAGATGAGTATTATATTTTTCCCAATTAACAGAGGGGAGAAACGTAATGTTGTACATTTAATCTTGTATTCTATGGTGTTGTGCATTTGATCTTGTATTATATTTGTTACAGGTATGGGAAATTGAGAATGTTTAAATTTCTCACATATTCATTTTATTTCTTTCTCACATATCCATTTTATTCCTTGCAAATTACAAGACTACTAGGTTCCATTAGCATTTATAGTTGCTGTTTATCTTAATATTGAACAGATTTGGTTGTCTTGTTAAAGACGAATGGGAATACAGTTTGGGGATAAATTAGTAGAAAATATAAAGTTGTAAATGGAGATACCTGATGTAATATCATTACAGTAGTACATAGGTAGTGCGCAGAATAACTGAAAAAAAATGTCTCATTCTTCCTTCTTTTTTTTCTTTTTTCTAAGAAATAAAGTAAACTACTGCGTCCCTCTTTATTGAGATCTTATATTTGATGAAATTGATAGGGGGAAAGCAAAATTCAATTCTAATTAGATGAATTTTCAATACGCATGATTTTACTTTTAAAATCTTTTTTAAAACGCATCTTAGAGGTATCAGAGTACACAGTCTAGATGTTGTTTACTTTAGGTCAAGAGGTCGCAAGTCTCAACCATCATTCCACATGGTTTTACTTTCCATTCTGACATCATGTCTACACGCAGCCATAGGAGAAACGCATCTGAGGGGGAGAAGTGTTCATACCCTTATAAGGCGTATTTCGTTCTCCCCTCTAACCGATGTGGGATATAGTTATTTTAAATTAATAAATTTTTAAGATGAAAATAGTTTCACGTATAATTTTATATAAATTAAATGACTTTTTTATATTCAATTATGATTGAATATAAATAAAAATATTTAAAACTTATTGAAATTTAAATATGATTTAAATTTTAAATTTAAATATATTTAAACATAATTTAAGTATTATTCTATTTGTCTTCTGAA
>JAOXYD010000135.1:78932-102322 GCA_028565735.1 Pinacopodium congolense
AGTTATTGTTATTGTTTTGATTAATTAAGTTATTGTTTTACTTCTATGTTTAATTAAATTAACAAAAGACTTACGTTTAATAATATATAAGAAAATTTTAAGAACATAATTTACCCTCTCGTAGGTACCATATAGGACAAAAAATCACAATATACACGAAATTTCACAATCACATTTAATAAGACATATTCAATCTCAAAATTCATACAAAATTCATATGAACACGACAATTCATATAAAAGGGTACATTTTAATTAATCCCCTTACCTAAAATTTGTCAAAATTCTAAATTTCTAATTAATCTTGCGTTCCTTCCGATTTAACTCCAACAATTAAATAATAATAAAATAATTAAACTAAATAAAATAAAAATAAATTTATTTTTAATTTATTAAACTACCCTTAGCTTTTCTAAAATTCTCAAAATGTCTTAAATTAAACACCATTTTTCCTATTTAACCCTTCAAATTTTCTAAAATTTCAAAACTAACCTAAACTTTCTAAAATCACAAATAACACTCATACTTCCTTAAAATTGCAACATGGCCATCAAAAAAATTTTTATTATTTATTTTTTGTTTTCTCTCGCCTCTCCTCTCTCTCCTCGCCCTGTCTTACCTCTCCGTCTCTTCTCCACTCCTCACCCGATACTCTCCTCCTCCTTTTCTTTTTTTTTCTTTTTCGCTTCTTCTTGTACCCATCACCATCCCCCTCTCCGCAACTCATCTTCTTCTCTTCCTCCAATATCACCTCTTCTCCTCTATTTTTGGCTCTCACAACTTCTTAACCAACAATTGATTGTTCACAAAAATTTGAAGTCAACTTACTTTATAATTATAACAAAATAACGACAAGTCTTAAAGAATGAATTTGTTGTAGTAGCTAGATGGTTCCTAGCAACAAAACAAAACAAAATAGAGATTGAAAAGGGAGAAGGGTGGCCGACGGTTTCAAGAGAGAAGAAGAGTTAATCCACACAAATAAAACTTAATTTTTTAGGAGTTGTTTGGTATTGTTATTGGTTGTGATTTTTGTGTTTTTGTATTAATTTTTTTGTGTTGTTTTCAATTTCTGTGTTATTTTTTCAATTTTTATGTTATATTAGTATGTTATCTTTTTCGATTTATATACTATTTTTATTGATTTTTGTGTTTTAAAAAAAATAAGAAACTAAAACCTAAAACTAAAGCCATACTAAACAGCCCCTTAATTTTTAAGTTGGGTCGTGTATTAGGATTTTGGGCTACTCTTGGGCTTATGTTAAACTTTGTTTTTCTAGTGGGCTTTACAAGTTTGGCAGGTACTTTTATTTAATTAACTAAATAAATTTGTTCTTCAGTAAGTAGAATGATGTGATATGCGTTGAATGCATGCATGCCTGCAGTTTTTACGTTTCTTTTCCTTCTTTTTCTCTGTATTATCAATTCTGCTAGTTATATAAAAGTTGAGTCAGTGAGTAACAATAGATAATTTTTATGTATCCAAAATAAAATGGAACAGGTTTGAGGGCTTGTCCTAACAACAATAATGGTGGACATAGTTGGTCAGAAGCTGTTGATGTCAATCATGTTTGTGTTTGCTTTCATAATTCTTTTACCACGGGTTTTGCATCCATCTTCAGTTTTAACAATTATACTGTTGTTTGGAGGTTGCATATGTGTGGTAGGAGCAATAACTGTAGCTTCCATTTACGTTTCGGAGGTAAAAATCAAATCCTTCCTTGCCTCATAATTTAATCAGCTATAAATTGGTTTTCAGTAAAAGTAATTTGTCTCTTCTTCTTCTTCTTTTTATGGTATGGTAGTTATATCCAGTATTGGCAAGGACAACTGGTTGTGAGGTAGCAAGCTCAATAGGAAGGATTGGTGGGATGGCATGTCGTCTTATAGCGATTGGACTGGTGACAAGCTGCCATCTTACAGCTGGTATTATCTTATTTGAGATTGTATTAGCCCTTACTGCACTTTGCCTTCTCTTCTTCCCATTTAATACCAAAGGAAGGAAATTAAGCGATGCTGTGGCTTCTTCTTCCTCATGATTGATGCAGTTATTAGGGAGGGTAGCATTTTCAAGGAGATTTTGTTGTATACACAATATAAAAGGTATGTAATACCGACCATACATTTAATTAAGGTCCATGACTGAGGCCAAGGTGATTTGTTTACACTCTTTTTTCTCTTCTTTCGTTGTTTAGTTTAGATTTCAGTTTTTGCTTTTTGCTTTTATTTTTATATATTTTTATGGATTTTTGTGTATTTTATGTTGTTTTGTTAATTTTTTATTTTTATATTATATTTGTGAGTTATTTTTTAATTTTTAAACTTTTTAAATTTCTATATTTTAAAAACATAAATAAATAAAAAACATTTACTGGTTTCGTTTATAGTTTCTATTTTATATTTTCTTTTTTAATTAAAATACATAAACTGAAAAAACCAATCTTTTCAAATCCGAATCGAATGTCGAATTGGTGAAGAGAGGGATTTAAAGTTTAGAGGTTCAACTGGTATCAAACTGTTATAAATTCGATATTGAATTGGTATAAAATAATATGATGTATAAATTATTAATATATTTTAAAAATATTTCACCAAATTATAATATAAAAATATATTATATAAAATTTTTTATTTTGATGTTTATTATCTTAAATAAAAATATAACAAAGTTGTAAAATAAATAAATAATGTCATATAAGAATAAGAATAAAAATAAAAATAAAAAATAGATTTAATTTATAATAATAAAAAAAAGAAGTAGGGTTGGAGGGGAAAAAAAGAAAAAGAATAAGAGAGGTGTGGGGGTTAGAAAAGGAGGAGGAGTGGGCTAGATTAAAAAAAAAAAAATTTAAAAGAAAGAAGAAGTGAATAGGGGTAAGGTTGGAGTTAAAAAGGGTTAGACGTCAAACTGATTTGTTAGATAGAAACCTACTAGTTTTTTATGTTATAAGGTTTTAAAAGAAATCGAACTGATGAACTGACCGATTTTAGGTTAATCAAATCAAATCAACTAGTCTGATTTAATTTTTTAAATAGTATGAAAAATGCAAAATAGAAATAAAAATAACACAAAAATACAATATAAAAATTGAAAAATTAATACAGAAATAAAAATACAAAAATAAATTAAAACACATAAAAATAAAAAATGTAAAATTGAACCAAATTAATTTAAACAAACAAGCCCTAAAAAAGTCCAATAGAGCCCAGCCCAATGAAGACATGGCCTATATATACAATGCAAAATGATGCATTCATGAGGCCCAAAATCTTTCAGTTTGAAATTCAAATTCATTACCGTTAGGTACTACAAAACATCATTTATATACAAAAAGAAAAAAGAGAGATTTGATCTATAGTACATTCGGAGTACGGTTGATCTGATTTAGGAAGAAAAAGAAAGAATGGAGAAACAGGAAAGAGGAAGGAAGGTGGGTGTTGTATTATCGGTGAAAGAGGAATACGAGAAGCTGGAGAAGGTCGGTGAAGGCACTTATGGGAAGGTTTACAGAGCAAAAGAGAAAGCAACAGGGAAGATCGTGGCTCTGAAGAAAACTCGTCTCCACGAAGACCAGGAAGGTGTCCCTCCCACTACCCTCCGTGAGGTCTCCATTCTTCGCATGCTCTCCAGAGATCCTCACGTCGTCCGGTTCAATTTCTTTTCCTTCATCTCTCTTCATCTAGAGGATATTGGATTTCATTTCGTACCGTTTGTTTTAGAAGATCAAAATTTCATTTTCTTCTTGTTCTGGGTAATTATGATTGATTAATTATTCCCGATAACTGCCATCTTCTCTTCTGTACCACCAGTTGATTACTTTCAAATTAGTTGTAGAAAGCCATAATCACTTTTTTTGTGTTTGTAATTTATATGATGCTTTTTGTTAGGTATTAGGTTTGATTTGGGTGTAAATGTAAATGCTATTAGCAACTGCTCTTCTGTCTGCTCAAGACCCTAAATCATAATATAATTGCTTGTATTTTATGTTCGTTAGACTGCTGGACGTGAAACAAGGGCAGAGTAAACAAGGCAACACAGTACTCTACTTGGTTTTTGAGTTCATGGACACGGATCTCAAGAAATACATTCGCAGTTTCCGCCAAACTGGAGAAAACCTTCCTTCTCAAACTGTCAAGGTACTCAAACAAACTATCCTATATTCTTAATTCCTTAAAGACATACATACATCAAACAAGTTTTGATTCTCTTATATATGCAGAGCTTGATGTATCAACTGTGCAAGGGCGTATCCTTTTGCCATGGTCATGGGATCTTGCACAGGTTTTTTTATATGATTTTCTTCCATTATATGATTAGAGAAAGCAGATTTTGTTATTTCCTAATCCGTGTTTGTTCCACTCTATTCTACTCAGGGACCTTAAACCTCACAACCTATTAATGGACCCGAAGGCAATGACGCTTAAAATAGCAGATCTTGGACTTGCTCGAGCTTTTACACTTCCTATCAAGAAGTACACACACGAGGTATTGGTACACTCTTCCACAATACTGCTAATTGCAGTTTCTTTCCAATCCAATTCAGTTATCTTTACCATTAAGTGTTATTGAAAGTTATCCGTTTTTTATGTTTCAGATATTGACCTTGTGGTACAGGGCCCCTGAAGTCCTTTTGGGGGCTACCCATTACTCAACTGCGGTGGATATGTGGTCCGTTGGTTGCATCTTTGGTAAAGTTCACCACTTAAACTCCACGCTTCAAGTTCTTTGGGCCAAATTCAGGCTTACTAATTAGTAGTTATCCTTCCTATTTGACTGAATTCTAGCGGAATTGGCTACAAAACAAGCACTTTTTCCTGGAGATTCTGAACTGCAGCAACTACTCCACATTTTCAGGTTCAATAAGAAAACTTTTAACTCCAATTGCTCGCAAGCTTCTCCCTTTGCATGACTATGTTCGTCTCTTGTTCTTAAATGTTTTATAACTACTGTATTTCAGGTTGCTGGGAACTCCAAACGAAGAAATTTGGCCAGGAGTAAGCAAACTTCCCAACTGGCATGAGTATCCTCAATGGACCGCGCGGAGTCTGTCATCATCTGTCTCTAATCTGGACAAGGATGGGCTAGATCTTCTAGCAGTAAGCTTCTTATTTCTTTCAAGATTAAATGGGATACATTTTTTTTTTAAATGCATACATTTTTTCTCTTATGCCTCTGGATGCATCTTTTTCTTACTACCTTATAAATATATTCTGCAGCAAATGTTGCAGTTGGACCCCTCGAAGCGTATCTCGGCAAAGAAATCTATGGAACATCCTTACTTTGATGATCTGGACAAAGCTTGTCTTTGAAGAATATTGGTGTTGATGCAGGACCGGCAAATCGAAGTTCCCTCGTTAAGATTCCATTTGCTTGCCTCAAGCATACTCAAGTCACATCATGTACGTACTACTATATTAGGATGGGTTATCTTAGACCTTAGAGTTTGGTGTTGTCCAATGCTTTTCCGTCTCAGACATACTGTAGTGAAGATTGGGTCTCTTTGGTGTGTAATAGACAAAGCTTACATGTTGAAGTGGATTCCATAACTCCATCTTAAACAAGTGAAGGAAAGTATTCCATGTCTAGGAGTAGTAACAACAATATCTAAATAAACTATGAAAGTGAAGCAGGTGGGGATGCCAGTGAGATGCATTCCAATTGGCAATTATCAAAATATACTGTTCTTGAAGTGACCAATTCGCAAACCATAAAGGGTCATCATTTCTAAAAGAACGAAAAGGATATGAATGTCAAATAAACTATGAAAGTGAAGCAGGTGGTGATGCTAGTGAGATGCATTCCGATTGGTCTTTAAGTCCAAAACAAAAAGGGCTCATCATACCGAAAAGGATTTGAACGTCTAACACCGCCACTACAGGGGAATTGCTTGGTAGAAAAGGCACAAGGTTTCAAGTTGACGAGATACGGAGGATTCCATTTTTATGGTAGCCTTCTCTTTTGAATTTAACATTAAATGATTTAATGAAATGAGTCTAAGAAAAGATGAGAGATTGAAGAACAAAATTAAATGAAAGAAAAAAGCATTTACTGTTGTGTGGGGACGCAGGAGACCTTGCAATCAGTGTCCAAAGCAACAGCAGTAAATTCTGTGGATGACGGCTTTTTCGTTCCATTATTTTTGTTTAGTTGAATTGCTGTGCTTTGATTTTAATTTTTAATTTTTTTAAATATAAAAATTAAAAAAATAATATAAAAATTTATAAAAATAACATATTAATATAATATAAAAATTAAAAATACATAAAATTTAATATTAAAATATTAAAATTAAATAAAAAAAAGAAGAAGAAGAAGACAAAGAGCACGCCACTGCACTAAAACAACTTGCAGTCTTTAAAGCGCGAGACATTTCATTGGACAACATCCCAACACCTTCACATATATTTATTAGGATTATGTTTGAATTTATTTTTTGTTGTCCAGACACCTCAGCGGACTCTGCTCTCAATGTCTTTTTGGTTACTTTATTCTCTCTCTGCGTCAAGGAATGGTCTGTCTAATCCAATGCCCAAAACTTTACTGCCTCGTGAAAGCTTCCCTTTTGACGATGGATGGAGAGATTCCAGAGCTGACGTCTCCACCCACTGGATAGTCTGATTGACTCTCTCTCTCTCTTTAATTCAAGTTTGTAACTTTTTCCTATAAGTTTTCCATTTGTAATCTCAGTCACCTCTTAGATAAATCATGCAAAACTACTTCCCAAGAACCTCAAATACTTCCTTTTTCTTGTATTCTCTCCTGCTGCTCTTGGGATTTCTCTCTGACTAAAGCTCCACGCCTGTTCTGTCTTAAATCTTTTGGTTTCTCTTTTTTTCTTTTCTTCTTTTCCTCTTTCCTTCCCTCGTTGTTAAAAAAAAAAGAAAAAGAAATAGAAGAACTTGTTTTTTTAATCCACACTGTAGTGGTTGTGGATGTGTTCCTATTTTTGATTTGTATGTGAAACTTCTGTTTTCAGTTTTGCTTTGTTGTTGTTTCAGTCACCTTTCTTAGATCAGCTATTCTCCTTTCTCTTTATTAGAACATCTCGTTCCAAATCCTATTTTCCAGATTTGCTTCAGCACTAAAAAGATTTTCCTTTTACTTGCCTTCCCCTTCCAAAATAGATTCTGACTTTGACATCAACCAAAGTTCTGCAGTATAGCTAGCTAGCTTTATTGTACAGAAGTTGTTTGGTAGATTTGAAGCAGATAAACATGGATTTGTTGTCCAGGGTTGCTGGATTATTTGTATTACTATCAGTGATAAGTGCAGTGAGTGGAATAGGTGCCAACTGGGGCACACAAGCTACCCACCCTCTGCCCCCGGAAACTGTTGCTAAGCTGCTGAGGGAAAATGGGTTCCAAAAGGTTAAGCTTTTTGATGCAGATTATGGAGCGCTGAATGCTCTTAGCAAGTCTGGGATTGAGGTTATGGTTGGCATCCCAAATGACATGCTTTCCTCTCTGGCTAGCAGCGTCAAGGCTGCTGAGAGATGGGTTTCTAAAAATGTTTCCACGCATATCACCTCCAACAATGTTAATATCAGGTGAGTATTGATCCTTTTTTTTTTTTTATGCGAGTGATTTGTTTATTCAAGCTCTTTTCAATCACTTCATTTGCTAGTCGCTATAGTTGCCATATATAACTGTGTTAAGAGAGACATTTCTAGGAAGATGAGGTTGTGAAATGGTGCTGGAATCATAAGATGCATTATGTATCCTTGCTTCCTTTGATTGTGACTGGCAGCTCTAACTGCATAGGATTTTATGTGAGTGGCTTTTGACTTCGTTCGATTCTTTCTTGTGACATTACTGGAATAAAACCTTTTTGAGATTATGTGGGTTTCTTTCTTCAAAATTTACTTGTAATTACGAGGAACCCTTTTTGTTAAATGGATGAATGTTCTGTTTGTGTATATTGCCCCACCTAAAGTTTTCCAGATTGATCAAGGAAAAATATTTTCAGGTAGAATTGGAGTTAGCTAGATAGCTTGTACATTATCATGACAGTCGAGATAAGCTGAAATTTGCAGCCATTTTTGTGAGTAGTATTTTCTTTTATATACTCGTTCTGATTTATGGTGCTCTCTCTATTATTTTTTGAAGTGGTTTTCTGCTCCCTAGATTGTTCTATTTTTGTTATTAGTTTTAAGGTTTTCTTCAAATACGTTTGGAAGCTGGTTGGCATTCACATTGAATAACAACTGACCTTTTTTTATGCCCACTCTTGTTAATAATACTCGTTTTCTCACCATATTTTTGGACAGTCAGTAGTTTTATGTATTAATATAATCAATAATAACGTAATTTTTGAGTTCAGTTAATTAGTTAATGGCTATGCCATCCTGAAAATGTGGGCTAAGCATTCTGAAAATGCCTTGTCCCATGTTTCTTAATTTTATCTTGTTAGTTGAGATATGTGTCAAGACGTTCTTGAACTTGTGCCTGAACAATTGAGACTTCTATTGGTTGCATAAGAACTGTGGCATTTGTGGGGTGATGTAGTCTGAAACATCTATTAAGAATTTGTTCTGGCTTTTCTTTCTCCTTTTGTAAACTACATGGTCCTAGCTTGTTCACTATCCTAACTTCTCCATGGTTAATGCCGCCAGTTTCAGCTAAGTTTACTGTTATTAATACTATGGGTTTCACCTTCTGCATCTTTTGTTCGTATCCAATTTGCAGTGATCTTCACACTGAATCAATTGAAATTATTCTCCTATTTGGAACTCACTTGTCTTTCATCTTTAACAAATTGCGGGGGTGGCCTCAACACTTCTGTATTATTTTTATAATTATTTTTATGGTTTATGGGTAGTCATATAAGTCCCTCACCCTATGTATCGACCAAGATTTCAACCCATTGGACATGGACGTACTCCCATCTCCCTACAACCAGACCAGTTCCCTGATGATAAGAAGACTTATTGATTTAAGAAAAAAATTCTCTTGCATTGCTTTCTCCTTGTCTTTTGTCATTTGAAGCGTATTATGTATGTAGCATGTGCAATTTGGTAACTCATATCAACTGCATCATTTGGACATCATTCATGTACTAGTTAATGCACCTTGACCTATCAATTCATGTTTGTGCAGGTATGTGGCAGTTGGAAATGAACCTTTCTTATCAACATACAATGGAAGCTACTTAAGAACAACATACCCTGCTCTCCAGAATATTCAATCTGCCCTGATAAAGGCTGGCCTTAGTAATCAAGTAAAAGTGACAGTTCCCCTGAATGCTGATGTGTATGAAAGCCCAAATGGACTCCCATCTGGTGGTGACTTTCGAAGTGATATCCATGATCTCATGCTGACTATAGTGAAGTTCTTGAGTGATAGTGGTTCTCCTTTTACTGTGAACATATATCCTTTCATTAGCCTATATACTGATCCCAACTTCCCGGTCGAGTATGCATTCTTCGATGGCAATGCCTCCCCTTTGAATGATGGTGGGATGTATTACTACAATATGTTTGATGCCAATCATGACACTCTTGTGCATGCTTTACAAAAGTATGGGTTTGGAAATTTGCCTATCATTGTTGGAGAGATCGGCTGGCCTACTGATGGAGATCGGAATGCAAACATCGAATATGCCCGACGATTCAACCAAGGATTTATGTCCCATATTTCAGGTGGCAAAGGAACCCCATTGAGGCCTGGGCCTATTGATGCATATTTATTTAGTCTTGTTGATGAGGATGCTAAAAGTATAGATCCAGGTAACTTTGAACGCCACTGGGGGATCTTCACTTTTGATGGGATACCCAAATATGCTCTCAACCTTGGTACAACAAATTCAGGAACTTTAATTCCAGCAAGAAATGTCCGCTACCTGGAGCGCAAATGGTGTGTGATGAAGGCCTCTGCTCATCTTGATGATCCCCAAGTAGCACCAAGTGTGAGTTATGCATGTGGACTTGCTGACTGCACTAGCCTTGGTTACGGGACATCTTGCGGAAGTCTAGATGCTAAGGGCAACATTTCATACGCTTTCAACAGTTACTTTCAGAAGCAGAATCAGCGTGATGGTGCATGCAAGTTTCCAAACCTTTCAACAATCACCAAGGCAGACCCGTCAATTGGAAATTGTAGATTTGAGATAATGATTGAGCCTTATTATGGAGGGGTAGAAGGGACACTTGGATGCCTCCAGAAATCTTTAGGTTTGGCTGCATGACTGTTTCTGTTTTTGCTGACTGTTCTCTGAATTTGTGAGGCTCCTAATTTTCAGAGGTACCATTTTTCATCAACTGTTCTCATTTGGCTTGTAGGATAGAGTAACTCTAATTGAAAATTTTCATCAACTATTTGCTATGAAATGACCAACCGAATCATCAGACCTCTAGCACTTATGATGCAACTTCATTTGTTTTTCCCTTCTGTAACCAAATACTAGCAGGCGATACAAGTTCTTTGTGTTGTCTATGGCTCTAGGAATGTGATTAACAACTGGAAGGTCAACAAGTGGGCACAAGGAACCTCTGTTCCTGGAAAAGGACCTAGACCTCGAAAAATTTGTTCTGGTTGAACTTTTTATCTTTTATGTATAAAACAGCCTGTTAAAAGGATTGGTGATCTGCCTGCTAAACTGGAACAAATGAGAACCAGACTCGTAAACTTAATGCCACTGATACTACTACCATCAAAATTTATTCAACTGTACGCCGCTTGGGAGGAACCTGACTCGACTGAACTTGTCAGTAGCTGCTTGAGACTTACCGCTGAAGATCCCGGAAAAACCACAGGGACTGTCAGGCATAAGAGACAATGCTCGAGACGCAAAGACGGGCCCTTGGGAAGTCACCATTTTTTCAGAAAACAATGTTACAATAGTTTGCATAAATGGTTCCACATGCTTCTTCTGTCTTGAGGAATACGAAACTTATCTCCTGCTGTAGGCAAGTAAATGCGCCAAATGTTATGCAGCTTGTCGACTAAACGGAGAGCCTCTGCAGCATATAAATGGCAGGGGTAGGGCTAAGGACCCCTTTCAGTTGATGCATCAAACCGTGGAAGTCGAAGAAAGATACATGTCAAATCATGGCATTAGCACATGTACTTTGCTTCAAGTGCCCTCAAAGTATGTGAACATGATGATGAAATATTGTTATTAATTTATAGATCGAGGTCACTCCACTCATCACTACCCAGTGTATCCGTCTTTCTACCTTTATTTTCATCCCCGTCCGACTGACTCCAATTATAAAACCCATGTTTCCTCACTTATTGCCATCCACTCCTTGATCACTCGAACTCATTCATACGAACAACTGCCTTTCTGTCTCTCTCTCTCTCGGTCTATACTCTGCATTGTCAAAAATTGGCATGGAGGTGAGATATAACCAACTAAATACATTAAGTGCTAAAAGTTATCTTCGACAAATGATGCTAATTATGTGATAATATTCATATATATAGGTGGTGGAGTTGATGGTTCGTCTGCACTGCAAAGCCTGTGAGAAATCAGTACGCAGAGCTTTGTGCAAGATCAAAGGTGCGTTCTTTTCTTTTGTGTGTGTTGGTGTTGATGCATTTGTAGTGTATATAAACAATAAGCTAATTTCATGTGGTTTATTGTTGTTGGAAAACGGAAAAAAGGAGTAAGGAGTGTGGAAATAGACAGGAGATCAAACAAGATGAGAGTACTAGTGTCAGGTGATTTAGAGAAGAAAGCTGTTGTGAAAGCTATATGGAAGACTGGAAGAAGAGCAGAAATATTGGAAGCCCCCTCTGCAACTGTCACCGCAACTACTAAAAAAGCCTGGGGTTTCAGGGGTGATGTGGAGGAGAAAGCTTTTATGAAAGCTATATGGAAGAATGGAAGAAGAAGAAGAGCAGAAATATCGGAAGCGCCTACTGCAACTACAAGTACTACTACTACTACAAAAGCATGGGGTTTTAGGGTTGGCATCTTCAGTACTTCATTATCATGTTTCAGTAAAGTGTGAATGATGCATCAAAATTCAATCTTGGATTGGATTGCTTTAACTGGTACACTTTGAGTTTGGAAACACAGTTGGAACTAATCCTTAATGTTATGTACTAACCAATTTCAATAAATTGGATGAATTTGCATTACTTACTTACTTTATAGTGAAATTAGCAAGTATAGTAATCAGCATTAAAACACAATTGATATTAATAATAACTGAATACGACTTTATATTAATTATTAGTTACACATTATTTTAATTTTCAAATGATATTAATTAACTAATAATAAAGATAAATATTAAAATGTAATAAAATTATTAGATTGTGATTCACATTTGAAATATTATGCTATAGTTAATCTTCATTTCCTACATTTTGACATGAAGTAAATAAATAAAATTATTTTCTTGTTATACCATAAAATTATTGAATTGTAAATGATGCCTTTCGTTAATGATATTTAAACTTTGGCACTTTAAAGTTGGTCATGAACCATGGTTTAGCCACTTAAAAAAGCTATTTCCAAATTCAAAGTCAAAGCACCTTCTTTCCTCGAATCTTTTCTATAAATGCAGGAGAAATGTTATCCTTTTAGAGTTTGGACACAAAACGCATGTTTCTCCTCCTTGTAATCTTCCTGTCTATTCCTCACTACCATTTCACTTCTTCTTCTTCTTCTTCTTCTCTTCTTTGCATATTCTAGGTGAGTCCTGCTCTTCTCCGAGCGTATTTAGTACTCTTTCTCTCTAACATAAGCATCTTGATGCTTGCTTAATCCACCCATGTTCCTACTTCTTTTGACGACTCTTAATTGGTGAAGCCAAAAAAAAATGTTGGGTTTTTAATGACCACTTCTATGATCTTATGCCACAACCTCATCTTTATTAATCCCTACCCTCCTTTCAAACCCCTCCCGTCACGAATTTCATCCAAGTTTTCACTCCCTTTTAGAAGTAAAAAACTTAGTTTTTCTGGGTTTGTTCCAAATGCTAAGAAGAAGCACCGTAAAAATTCTAAGAGAAACAGAAGCTGGTGGCAAAGGTTCTTTTTTGACGATGAGGGGAATTGGCTTGGCTTGAAAGATGAAGATATGGCTGAGGACGAAGTTGATGATGAGGGGTTGTCAAAAGAAGAGAAGTTTGAGGCGTGGAAGAGGAGAGCAGAGGCCATTGTGGAATTGAGAGAAGCACAAGAAGAAATGTTGAATGAGGAGAGTAGGAGGTGGGAAGATTGGATTCTGGACGATAATGGCACCACTGGTGACCATGCTAATGGCTCTTGGTGGACTCCAGAGCTGAATGACAATGGCCGGATCGGGGGGGAGGTTGAGGATGATCCCAGTGACCTTTTACCCGACAAAGGTTTTGTTGATTCCGTTAGAGATATGGTTCTTGGCAGGGAAGAGGACGATTTGCTTTATGAAGATCGTGTCTTCCGATATGCTTCCATAAATTCGGTTAGTGAATTAGACAAAGTATTCGTTCAAGCTTAAATTTAGCAATGTGCATGTGGCTTCTCCTGGTGGTCTGGGATTGAGTTAACAGTTTAGATAACACTCGCATTTTTTCTATGAATTTGCAGTAGATTAGGCATAACTTAATCACAGCGGCCAATTTGAGCAAAATTAACAACTGCCAATGTGTGAAATCCTAGTTCCACAAGGATAATTGTTACCTGGTTATAAATCTCTAGCTTATCAAGAACTCAATTTACTTTATTGGCAGTCTAGTGATGAAATGAACTGATGAATAAGTTGATTAACTGTCTCCTTTCACATTTTCTTCTGCTGATTTCTTCACTTTGCTCTGAGTTTCTCATTGAAAATAATATCCCTTTGATGAATGTTAAACAGTCATGAATGAAGAAAAAATTTGCTGCATTATAACTATTTGTGCCTGTACTGCTGGATTTAACTATCCTTGAAAAGTTTTATCCATACAGTAATCAAAATATTTTCTTCATAAGAGTTTCAATGCACTTTTTCAAAAAACTAGAAAAGTTTTAGCTATTGTCATGGATATTTCTTTATTATACATTGACATCATAGTCATATTCACCCATGATACAGGCTAAGTTTTTGGCAGTACTGATAATCATACCCTGGGCCTTGGACTTTGCAATTCACGACTATGTTCTTATGCCTTTCTTAGACAGGTAATGGGTTGGAATGGGTGGCCTGGCATTTTAGTGTCTATATCAATTTTTTGGATGAAATTTCAGATGGAAACTGGATTTTAGTACCACAAACAATCACATAAGAAAAGGAAAATTTGTAATTTTATTGAACTTGCAACATTTAGGGCATGCTTTATCTACAAGAGTTTGTTTCTAGGTTGAGATAAATGACTTTTCCAACTTTGCACACTGTGATGCATTAAACAACCTTATCCAGTGAAACTTGTGGCATTAAAATTATTGTTAATTTCGCTATGCAATTTGTTGGATATAAACGAAGTGCATGGTTGTGGTCTTTTAGCTTAGGAAAATTTTACTCACGATTATTGTATGATGAGTTGGACTCAAGAATTACTCAACTTCGTTTCCAAGTGCATTTAGAGTTCTGCTTTTTGACTAACTGCAAGTTTGCATCAATCTTTTTCGTGAACAGATATGTGAAGACTGTACCTCTTGCAGCCCAGATGCTTGATGTAAGAAGAAATCAAAAGCTTGAAATGGTTAAGGAATTGAAACTGGAGAAGGCCAGATTACAGCTTCAGATGGAGATTGGCCAAGCCCCACCTCTTTCTGATGAGGAGGTTTGGTGGGAGTTACGGCATAAAGCGTAAGAATACAATATTGTTTGTACTTCTTTGGCTGGCAGAATTTTTCTTATGCTATCTTAAGTAGATTGCAATAGAATCATGAGAATATGATCTTATCATCCATCCGCATATAGCATATAAGATGCATTGCCGCATTGAAGAATTGAAAGTAGTGTTCATTCATTAAATGCACGACCCTCTAGGAATCTAAATGTTATAATGTCTCTAGATTGCCATCATCCTTGAAATATTTAGTTGCACGATTCTCCTTGCTTTGGACTGCTGGACTCTAAAGTGGCCTCTTATCCAAGCTGGACCCTCAGGAGCCTCTTGCTACACACCAAGTGAGGATTGCCACTTCAATTAAATTAACAAATTTTAGGATTGGATTGCACAGTGGTTCATGGCTGAGAAAATTGAAGCAAAGGTCTCTAGTTGAGACAATTGAATCTAAGAGATTTACGATTTATTCTGGAAACTAACCATTGTTAGTCTTCAATTTGAATTCAATAAGAAACTTAACTGGTTTTAGGATGTAGTATTTAGTTCTTAGAAGTTAGAAGTCAAATAACCTTAAGAAAGCTTTCTTGATGTCATTTTGCTGTGTCCCTAAATGTGCATATGAGGTGTATATAACTCTTTGCTGTCTGGTGCTTTATTCCTAAACAGGTTAGACTTACGTGATGAGTGGAGGTTAGAGAACCGTAGAGCATTTGCCAACATATGGTCGGATATGGTGTTTGGGATCTCATTGTTCCTTCTTTTATACTTCAATCAGAGTAAAGTGAGTTACCAGTCAATTTGTTCTTGTAAGGCTTTGTGATAGTTTTTAGTTGCTTTATATGAGTGTATTCCTGTGCATCCTTCCCCAAATATTGATAAGAAATTATAGTATAATGGTAACAGGTTCAGCAGAAACTTTGTGTGTCCTTTTGGGCTTATAGAGTTTTCCTTCTCAGATCTCATATATATCATATGCTGCAACACATAGACTAATTACAATACTGAATAAATATACATGCTCCACTTATCTATTAATATTAGCATCATTATTCTTGCGCTTGAGTGACGATAAATAGATGGTGGACCCAATACACTCATTCAGTAGGCTAAGCCCAGTCCTTATTCTCAAGGTTTAGAAACGAACCACATGTGTTCAAATTATTGAAAAGAAATGTTTTTTTGCTGGGCAATCCTTTGCATGTTCATATAATTTTGATGCTGAATTCATTATGTTACTTATGACAGAATTGTGTTCTAAACTGCTACCTGAACCCTGCATTCTGTATCTCTTTTCAATACTTCTCTTGGCTTCATGTCTTTCATTCCTCATTCTGGCAGGTAGCTTTGCTTAAATTTGCGGGGTATAAACTATTAAACAACGTCACTGATACTGGGAAGGCATTCATAATTATACTTACCACAGACATCTTCTTAGGGTAACATCTTCTGCTATTTCTAAAAGTGCTTTCGTGATCATATGCCTTCTATTCATTTATTTATTTCGCATATGTGGGCAATGGTTCTTTGCCTTAACTGAGGAGGGATTAGTGTAAATCAAATCCAAGAGATCTGAAGTTTGTCCATTTATTACTTGATACAATTTCCTATTTTTCTAATTTCCGAAAAAGATCTCCCATTTTTCATCATGAGTGTCTGAGCTATTCTTTCTTTCGCACAAACTTGTAGATCTTGTCATGCTTTGTGGGGCATTTTAATTAATAGTCTTATTCGCTACACCCTCGTTATTCATTGCGAGTTTGCGTGCCTGCAGTTATCATTCTGAATCTGGTTGGCAAACCTTGTGTGAGATAGTGGTTGAGCACTACGGTCTTGAAGTTGATCAGGCTGCTATTACCATTTTTATATGCTTGGTTCCTGTAATCATCGATGCATGCGTGAAGCTTTGGGTACGTTATTCGCTCTTTTTTTGACTCTCCTAACATTGTGTGCCTCCTGTTGCCTAACGAAGAAGTGGAGCTTACATTGAACAAATCAAAATTCACTTCTCAGATGTCCTGTTCTTTCTAAGTTCTGAATACTGAAAAATATGGACTAGAAATTAGCCTAGAGCAAAGAAGAACATAATCAAACTAGTACTATAAATGCCCTAACAACCTTCTTGTTGTAGGATGATGCTGTAGTAACATATGATTGCTGAATTCCTGTACTGTTGTCTTTTGTTGGTTGAATAATATTTGACATAACTTTACATAGTTTTGGTTTTGTATTTATTATATTTGTTTAGGTCAAAAGAAGTGAAAAAGAAAAGAAGCTAATTATGTATTTGATTGGTGTTTTTACAGATGTTTAAGTTCCTACCAAGATTATCTCCGAGGGTGGCCAACATTTTTAGGGAAATGAAGCGTCATTAAGAAAGAAAAATAGTAAATTATTTTTTTAACCTAAATTCATAAGGATTTTGATTTTACCTTTATTTATATTTGCATTGCCAGTGATATTTATAGTTTCCCTTACCATAGGGAGGCATACAAAAATTAGCCAGTCAGGCTCTCTGTTCTTTTGTTAGTTAAATTATTGACCTTGTTCTTGTTGAGATGTAAGGTACTATTCAGGAAAAAGTTCATTACATTTACATTTAGTTATTGCATGGCTATGAATTTTTTTAGCATACAAATTTATGAATTTCATGAAAATCATTTGTTGATATGAAAATGGAAATAAGTAAGGCTTTCAAATATATTAAAATTTTAAATTTTTAAACGATTTGAAGTTGAGGTGGAGGTGGAATTTGAAGAAATTGTAAAAATTCACTTTGATGCATTTGTGATTGATAAGGGAAGAAAAGAAAACACCTATGGCTTTCTTATATTTTGTTACTTTTATTTAAAATTTAAGAATTTTCTATACTATATAAATAAATATACTCAAAAAGTGTCCAATCAATTAAGTTAAGGGAAAATTTTGCATTTGAACATTGTCTGCTCAAAAATAACCAAAGCAGCAGCTACAAATATGTAACATGTCCCTTAACTAAATGTGTTACATGTATATGTGGATCACTTTGACCTGATTTTGAGATTTTGAACAACTTATTCGAGTTGGGCATCCAATGCACTAACTCTTGGACTTAGATGATATGTCTTGAGGGAATTTGGCTATACTTGTATATAACCAGTGTTAGAAAATTGAGAAGCGATTTAATCGCGTAGCGAAAGCAAAAACAAATCAAAAATAATTTTTATGTTCTTTGATTTTTCATAAAGTCAAAATTTCGATATTATATAATAAGATTAAATCGTAAAAGTAATAAAGCATTAATCCAAATTCATACCTTATTTGTAAAGTTTGATCGATGTCTTCATCTTCTCGTATCAAAAATCACAGTCGTTCACGCGTTCGTCCTCTAACGGTATCCACAGGTTATTGGAAGAGAATTCAAAAATTATTTTTGAGAGGAAGCAGAACCGTGCTAGCAACCCTAAGGTTGCCTCCTTATATAGGGAAAAAATCATATTTTTTTAATATTAAAATTAAACATAAATCATAATTAAAGTCTAACTAACTTTAATTTAATTTTAATTGAATCAAATATCTTATATTTGAATATAAAGTTTCTTAACTTTACAATTAAGTTTAACTTAATTAAATTTTACTCTCTTCCAATAAACCTATATGTGTGACCCATTAAGTTCCTAATATGTTGGTAATGATCATAAATTATAATTCTAATTCATAGTTAGAATTAGATAAATTAAAACTAATTTAAATTTATTTTTAATTCTAAAATTAAAAAAATTTATGATTATAGATCAAGATTATCGTCTAGCAATATGTTGTGACCACCCAAATATTAGGAATGTTAAAATAGTTTAACTTAACTTGTCCGTGAATGATTTTTCACATAATTCAATCCTTTCGTTATACAATGTTCCGATTAGACATAGAGTATAGAATTATTGTCTTCTCTATTTGAGTCTAATCATATCAGTTCTCCATTATTAGTAATTGATTTTATTAATCACATTTGAAAACTCATTTTAAAGTGTCACTCCACCTTAGTCAATAATTTCATAAATTAATACTAATAGAAAACAACAGAACATTCTCCCTACTTACTTTTGAGTGACGAATTTTATATTAATCACTCAACTACCTCCATATAGTTCATGCTACATTCAATGACTACCAAATGAACTATCTATGATTAGAATATGTTGTAAGTAGCATCAAATCATAACAATTTTTTTACAAGATAACCTTGATGATCTCAAGTTTAAGGATCACTTATACAATCATCATAATGAGTATTTTCATAGACACACAAGTAATGTTCTATATGAAATTCCCATATCGGGTCAGTTCAGTGAACTTGTTCTCTAACAAGCACCCACACATTTTTTAAGTATCTTCATACTTTAATTTATGAGATCGACCACTTCCTTTATAAGGAAAAATATAATATGTGCTAGTCTTCCACTCTATTAATGTTCAGTCTTAATAAAGCAATGACTATGAATAATTCAGGGACAATATTTAATTATAACATGAATCTCATAATTATGATCTCCATCATAATTTCATTTGTAATACATATTTATTTCATGAACTTTATCTTATACATTAGTCAATTAAATATATATGTATAAGACAGATAATACCTTTGAACAATGCATCATATATCTACAACCAACCGATTGGTTGTAAGGCATAAACTAACAATCTCCCACTTGTACTAAGGCAATTACTTAAGTATCTCATACCATATTATCATATTGCGATTATTTTACTGTTAGAATAACAATTTAATCAGAGAACTCTGTAAAATTCTCTTTAGTGAGTACTTGCTTAAACCTTATAACTTTTATCTCAATTATCATTATAATTAAGAGGAATTGCCAAAATATATCTTTAAATCATTTATGAAACCTTAGTTCTTTTCGCATGCCAAATATCTCTTATATTTTACAGTACCTTACTGTTTGAACAAAGCAAAAAACTATACCTAATTCATAAAAGAACTTTGTGATCCAAACAATCATTTTCATTAAATGAAAAACGTATTAAGACATGATTAGCAACCATTGATTTTTAGGAATATTTCCAATTCAACTAATATTGTTCTAAGTAATTGTACTTTAATTAGGATTTTCGTTCTTGTCAAACTAAAACTAAAGCCCCACAATACTAAACTTAAATATCAACTCATATAAAAAATAATAGACATAATTTATACTTCATAAGTATTAGACATCACAAATGATAAACACTTTTAGCACATCATCCATATACTTGGATTAGAATAGGTAAACAACTCCTACATCTATTTTTATAGATCTTAATTCTTGGAATTTAAGTTGACACCTTTTCATATCTAACTAAGAGTTGCTCTTAGACTACCACACCTTCAACAATTGAAAATATGAATTATTATTCTTAATGAGACAAATGTCATTATATACTCCCACTAAAGCTCACAACTATACTCCCACTAGCCTTTTTATAGAAATAATAAATTCACAATTATCTTTAAAACAAACTCTTTGAATTCTTCATGAAAGTGAATCTATTCAACATCTATAAACCTTTCAAGTATACATTACATGTATCAAATAAAGACACTAGTTCTATTTGGATGTATTATTATGAGATTTGAACTATTTCAAACTTAATCTTACTCCCACTACTTATCTTGAGAACTATTCTCTTTATAAGTACTCATTGAATCAAACATTTTTCTTCGATGGGTTTATAAGATTATATCCAACCTTTTGGATGTCTTATAATTTCCTATTATCTAACTTAGTCCTAAACTTAGTAGATAATATATGCTTTAATTAAGCATTACATCAAAAAATCATTATCTTTGACCTTGTTAAAGTTACATTATTCCTTATCTCATATGGAATCATACTAAACAATTTGAATATAACTATAGAAGGTAAGTTATATCAAAGTATAACTATGATGAAACAAAAACATTACATAACACAATATCATATATTGTAAACCCCTTCTATATAAATTCATAATACTATGAAATTTAATCATGGAGTTAATTACCGAAGAATCGCATTCCTTATTAGATAACCAAGAAAATATAAGTACACCTTAACACATCGATCTTATCGAAGTGATTTGGCATTATCAATGCTTAATTTCTACTTAGATTAAATTACTTTGAACTTTTCAAAATTGAACTCAATATTTCATTAAATACCTATGACTACATCACATAAAACCATCAATACACTTAAGAAAATATAAGTGTTCATCCTTCATGAATTGTTATCATATCATATACATCACATGTATCATTTATAATAATTCAATACCATATTTGTCCTTTCGCTAAAGGCTGATTTGGTCATCTATCAATACAATGAGTTTCATGAGTTTTATACTATTCATAAAAAAAATGATACCTATACCCTTATATGTAACTTTATGATTCTCATCATACTAATTTAACCAACTTGGCATAAAGGATAATCTTAGTTATCTAAATTTGTACTCTTGTCACTTTATATTAAGTATAAGTCACTCTTAATCCAATACACACAAACTATTTATATAACATGGACTAACTACTTTTACTTAACAATATATTTATGATCATACTTTGAACATTACACTAGTTTTGAATCCAAATTCAGTATCATATACTCAAAGCATGAATTAGAAACATATATATAATCTCTATCATATCAGTTACTAACAAGAAAAATCATGCAATAATTTTCTTCTAATGATAACTATTATCATATCATAGAAAATGCCTTTAATTGTAGTCTCTATTTATGATTTTTAGTAAGTTAAACTAAATGGAACAAATGCTTTCAAGGTACTACACTTTTAACTCTACTTTTATGCAACTCTTTACAATGTGTTATCATGTGTTGTCATCCATCTTACATATTGCCTTAAAGTTTATGAAAATTTTGTCTAACTCAAATGTCATTACATTTTTATCATCTATATGATAAACATAACTCTCAAACTTTATCATCAAAATCCTCAATAAGATCTATAATAAGATTACATAATAGACATACATTTCTTTTATTTTTATTTTTTAAATGTTTCTCAAATTATCTATATGTTCAAGAAATTCAGTTTACTACTTAGTATCAACTATACTAACAAGGTATTCTATTACTTAGGACAATATCAATTTAATATAAGCAAGTAATTGGTAAATGTTGTGACAACCAAATGAGATTAGGACTTTAATCATGAATTTGGATACTCCTACTATTAATTTGGGAAATTATCATATAACTTCCTAGTAGGCTAGAATCTCATTCTAACTTAATTGACCTTGAGTTTGCTCAACAAGCCAACTAAATTAAAATTAGGTAGATAACATTTATCAATCATATCTCATATGACTCCTAGATCCATTATATGACAACTCTTTACCAAAACATATCTTATATGTTATTCCTAATCCTGCCTCTAAATTCATATGATCATGAGTTTGCTCATTCAAATCATATAAATTAATTAAGTAGAAACCATCGTTGTAAAACTAAATATATTCTGGTTAAAGCGGCCTTGAGTTTGTTCAACAAGTCTAACAATAAACAGAACTTTGGTTTATTTTTATAATAATGGAAGGCAACAATCATGTTATAAACATGTACTTAATATTTTTAACGAGAGATTTACTTTTAATGGTCTCATTATGTACTAATTACATGTAAAATATCATATATAAACATGTAATTCAAAATAAACACATATTTAATATGTACTTTATGCACACATAACCAAATTATATGGACATAAACATCAAACTTCATTTTATTTTAATTATTGATCTATTCGTGATTTAAATAATATTTCCAACTCTTTGAAAACATTAAATCAAATTAAATTATTGATTCCTAAATAAATTGAACTTCTATTCTAAATAGAAATTCAATTTGATTTGAAAACAAATTTTCAAATTCAATGGGAAACCATTTCCAATTTTCTTGACTCCTTTAACAAATTTAATTGAAAACAATATTCAACAAATTTGTTTTCTTACTTATATTAATTTTAAAATAGTAAAATATTCTAATCCCATTAGAAATATTATTTTCTAATCTAATTAGAAAAACTATTGTCTAGACTAATTAGGAAAATCCTTTTCTAATCTAATTAGAAGACTTTTCTTAATTAGAAAATCATTTTCTAACTTTAAAAATAAACTACTTTCATAATTAAATAAAACATCTTAAATTTAATTAAGAAAGTTCTTTTTATTATTTATTTAGAGCTTTTCTTAATTAATTAGAAAACTAATCCTTAATAAATTAGAAAAATCTTTTCTAATAAATTAAAGAAAAATCCTTTTCTTTAATTAACAAATGAAAACATTTTTAAAAATTTTAATTAAAAAAATATCTTTTCTAATAAATCAAGAAACTTATTATTCAAATTATTAAAGAAATAATTTCTAAATAATATAGAATAATAACCTTTTAAATACAAAAATAAAATAAATTTATTTCAATCAAATTGAAACAAATTAATTTAATCAAGAAACACCTTTCTTAATTAAATAAGAAAAACAATTTTCTTAAAGTTAAAAGAGTCATAATTAATTAATAATTTTAATCTAATTGAAATTATAATTAAATCTAGTTCTAAAAAACAATTTTTCAAAATTTTAATTAGGATCCAATTTAATTATTAATATTAATCTAATTAAGAAAATAATTAATATGATTATGGAATT
>JAOXYD010000135.1:102422-114083 GCA_028565735.1 Pinacopodium congolense
AAATTATAATTCTAATTCATAATTAGAATTAGATAAATTAAAACTCCTTTTAATTTATCTTTAATTCTCCAATTAAATAATTTATGATCATAGATCAGGATTGACGTCTATCAACATGTCATGACCACCCAAAAATTATGAATGTCAAAGTGGTTTTTGACTTAATCTGTCCGTGCATGATTTTTTCGTATAATTCAATCCTTTCGTTATACAATGTTTCGATTAGACATAGAGTATCGAATTAGTATCTTCTCTATTTGAGTCTAATCATATTAATTCTCTACTACTAGTAATTGATTTTATTAATGATATTTGAAAACTCTTTTCAATGTGTCATTTTACCTTAGCCAAGGATTTCATAAATCAATACTAATCAAGAACAATAGAACATTCTCCCTAATTATTTTAGGGTGACGAATTCTACATTGATCACTCAACTACCTCCATATAGTTCATACTACATCCAATAACTACCGAATAAACTATTCATGGTTAGAATAGGTCGTAAGTAGCATCAAAACATAATAATTCCTATACAAGATAACTTTAGCAATTTCAAGTCTAAGGATCACTTATACAATCATCACAATGAGTATTTCTATAGACACACAAGTAATGTTTCATATGAAATTCTCATATCGGGTCAGTTCAGTGAACTTGTTCTCTAACAAGTACCCACACGTTTGTTCAAATATCTTCATACTTTAGCCTATGAAATTGACTACTTCCTTCATAAGAAAAAACATAACGTGTGCTAATCTTTCCGCTCTATTAATATCCAGTCTTAATAGAGCAATGACTAGGAACAATTTAGGGACAATATTCAATTACAATATGAATCTTATAATTATGATCTCCATCATAATTTTATTTATAATACATATTTATCCCATGGACTTTATCTTATACATTAGTTAATTAAACAATTATGTACAAGATAAATAATGTCTTTAATAAATATGTCACAATTATCAACCAATCGATTGGCTGCAGGGCATAAATCAACAATTTCCCACTTGCACTAAGCCAATCACTTAAGTATCTTATACCATGTCATCATATGACGATTATTCTACTGTTAGAATAACAACTTAGTGAGAGAACTCTACAAGATTCTCTTCAGTAAGTACTTGCTTAAAACTTACTATTTTATCTTAATTATCATTATAATTAAGAGGAATTTCCAGAATACATCTTTAAATCTTTTGTAAGACCTTAGTTCTTTTCACATGCCAAACACTCTTATGTTCTACAGTACTTTACTGTTTGAACAGTGCAAGGAACTACACCTAGTTCGTAAAAGAACTTCGTGATCCAAACAATCATTTCCACTAAATGAAGAACGTATTAAGGCATGATTAGCAACCATTGCTTCCTAGGAACATTTCTATTTTTACTGATATTGTTCTAAGAAAATATACTTTAATTAGAAATTTCGTTCTTATCAAACTAAAATCAAAACCCTATAACATTGAACTTAAATATCAACTCATATACAAAAATAATTGACATCATTTATACTACATAATTATTAGAAATCTCAAATGCTAAACATCTTTAGCACATTATCTATGTACTTGGGATTATAATAAATAAGCAACTTCTGCATCTATCTCTATAGATCTTAATTCTTATAATTTAAGTTGACATCTTTTCATATCCAATTAAGAGTTATTCTTGGACTACTATACCTTCAAATATTGAAAATATGAAATATTATTCTTAATGAGATAAATGTCATTACATACTCCCACTAAAACTTACAACCATACTCCCACTAACCTTCTTATGGGTATAATAAATCCACAATTATCTTTAAAACAAACCTTTTTAATTCATCATGAAAGTGAATTTATTCAACATCTATAAACCTTTCAAGTATACATTGCATGTATCAAATAAAGGCACTAGTTCCATTTGAATGTATTATTATGAGATTTGAACTATTTCAACCTTAATCTTACTCCCACTACTTATCTTGAGAATTATTCTCCTTATAAGTACTAATTGAATCAAACAATTTTCTTCAATAGGTCTATAAGATTATATCCAACCTTTTGGATGTCTCATAGTTTCCTATTATCTAACTTAATTATAAACTTAGTAGATAATATATGCTTCAACTAAGCATCACATCCCAAAATTATTAACATTGACTCCTTTTAAAGTCATACCATTTCACATCTCATATGAAATCATGTTAATCAATTTGACTAGAACTATAGAAGGTAAATCATATCAAGACATAACTATGATGAAATAAACATTGCATAATTTAATATCATATATGCAAAACTCCTTCTACGTAAATCCATACTATTATGAAATTTAGTCTTGGAACCAATTTCTAAAGAATCTCATTATCTATATATAACCTAAGAAATCTAAATATAACTTACTACATCGATCTTATCGAAGTCATTCGGTATTTTCAATGCCTAATTTCTATTTAGATTGTCTTTGAACTTTTTTAAAATTAAACTTAATATTCCATTAAATATACATGACTATATTACATAAAGTCATCAAAATATTTAATGAAATACAAGTACTCATCCTTTTAAGAAATGCTACCACACCACATACATCATATGTATCATTTATAACAACTCAATACCATAATCGCTCTTTCACTAAAGGTTGATTTGGTTATCCATCAATACAATGAGTTTCATAAGTTGTATTTGATTCATAATCAAAAGGATACATATACCCTTATATGTGACTTTATGATTTTCATTATATTACTTTAACAAATATGGCATAAAAGGACATCCTTAGTTATCTAACTTTATACACTTACCAGTTTATATCAAGCATAAGTCACTCTTAATTCATTACATACAACCTATTTGTAAATTATGGACTAACTACTTTTGCTCAACAATTTATTTTTTATTATACTTTGAACATTACATTAATATTGAATCTAAATTCGATATCATATACCCAAAACATGAATTGAAAAATATACATATGATCTCTATCATATCAGTTACTGGCAAGAAAAGTCATACAATCATTTTTCTTTTAATGATAACTATTATCATATCATACAAATTGCCTTTAATGGTAGTCTTTATTTATGCTTTTAAGTAGGCTAAACTAATTGGAACAATTCCTTCAAGGTACTATACTTATTAGCTCTATTTTATATAACTATTTGATTATGCTATCATGCTGTTGGCATCCATTTTTTATGTTACCTTAAAGTTTATGAAAAATTGTCAAATTAAATGTTACTACATTTATGTCATCTATGTGAAACTGACATATCTCTCAAACTTTATCACTAAAAACCTCAGCAGGAAATATAACAAGATTGCATACTACACATACAATTCTTCCATCTTCGAGAATGTTTCTCAAACTAGCTCTATATCTAAGAAATTCAGTTCATTACTTAATATCAGCTATACTAACAAAGGTATTCTATTACTTAGAAAAATATCAATATAAGGTAAATAAATAATTGATAAATGCCATGATAACCAAATAAGATTAGGACTTTAATCATATATTTGGTTACTCCCATTATTTTAAACAAACTAATAGCTCTCACTATTAATTTGAAAAATTATCACATAATTCTTAGTAGGATAGGATCCCATTCTGACTTAATTGACCTTAAATTTGCTTAACAAATCAACTAAATTAAAATTAGGTAGATAACATTTATCAATCATATCTCATATAACTCATAGATCTGTTATGTGACAACTCTTTACCAAAACATATCTTATATACTACTCTTAACCCTACCTCTAAATTCATATAGTCGACATTCTCAGGAGGTAGAGTATGTCCTCCGTTGGTTTTATGCGTATACTATTCTCTTGGCAATTTGGATGCTTGCCATATTCCTGGTGTTCTTATGATATTCTATGAAGATGACATTTTCATATACCAAGCCCCCCCAGATCAACAAGTTACCTTAGTTCTAGTTCTTGTGTTGAAATTTACTGTTACTTAATCTTGCTTTGTTCTGTTTTTAAAACATAATCAGGTGAAACTTGACCAAGGTATTGAGATGCAGAAGATTTTCAGGGATCATGATTCATGATTTTGATTTTTGCAACAAGCGATAGAGAATTTTGAGAGAAAGGAAAGGCAAAGCAGCAAGCTAGTTCAGCAAATGACCCATTGCTTGCAGATGAGACCATAAATAAAATGTCTTAATAGTTTTACACAAATTTTGGCTGGATGGGGTCGACAATAGCAATTCAGAAAACGAATAAGGAGTTCCAGAACTTATTTGGCTATGTGCCCTATCAATCCTGGTACTGCTGCCTGGCTCCCCAGTACGGAGACGTTTATCCATTGCTCTTCTCATGCTTTGAAGTCTATAGTAGTAACAAAAATGAATTGGGTTATAGGCACCAAGATGAGCATTGTCGGTAATATGGCTATAATGTCGTGACCAGAAGGAGACTTAGTTGTTGGAGTCCTTTTCCAGATGCTTACTATGATTTGGAAGATTCTTTATTGGTTGAAAAAGGTTGAGATGAGTGTGTGACTTGAATTCTTCACAAGCTAGGAATTCGTTTGCCGTTTTGTTGCTGTCCAAAATATTTGGGGACATCAGGTGGTTCTTTGGGCTTGTGAGCCGGTGATGTGATTGTATGTAGCCAACCAAAACAAACGTATCAATTACACAAAAGCATGTCAAAATGGTATGCCTTGGAATGTTTACATTATTTGCATAAAAGAGATATTCAAGGGGAACCCCATCCTTTTTATATGAAAAGAAATGGACTTTGTATCACTCATTCAATTTATAATTACTCATGCGGGAAGCCTCTGGCATAGCTGCTACGATTAATTAGCATTTATTCCCCATCTCCGTCCTTTTAGTGAACAGAAACAGATAAAACTTGCTTGCAAGGGTCTTAATGTGCCTACTTGACCTCCAGCAAAGCAGCTAAGCAAATATGTTCATTCAACCTCTTTCCACCTATTTACACCAACTCAAAAGGATCTAACATATGCACTATGATCATATGTGATGGGGCAAGAAAACTTTCAACACTGGGGCCTTGGAAGACATTCTAATGGTATCCCCATACCCAATCGAATGGACTACATGAGAACCATCAATGAATATTACACCCTTTTCAGCAAACCATGATACTTCCATATACTCATCTGATTTGATCAATCCGTGCATTAAGCCAGAGATGACAGATGCAGGAGAAATAGGCTCTCTAACCATATATTGGAGGTCCAACGAGAGTATTGGCATTGCAAATCCACCAGCAGAAAGCATTGCAGCTGTTGATCCAACAGCACTTGAAACTCTCAGACCACTTGAACGGCAACTTACTAACGGAGTGCAAGATTCACTATTTTTCAGAAGTCTGATGGCAAGCACTTTAAATGTTCAGAACAAGTAAGAGATGATGCTGTTATGAAAATCAGGGTAATGGTTGCTTCCTTACTTGAATGAGAACCGGGAAACTGATGCAGGACATGGATGTGCAATCAACAAATCGTTGAGAGCATAAGTAGACAACAGTCGTGAATTTACACTCAATGAAATTCTTGATAATCTAGAAGGAGTTTTTCGATCCTCTAAGATATCATCGAGTACCTGAAAGAAATGCCTATTACTCAATGATTTCAGTTGGAAAGTTTTGACTACTACAGAACAAGTTGGTACTTCCTAACCATGGGTCCATAACACAGTTAAGAGATTGTGAAAAGAAAGAGGTCAGTGACGAGCATATACTAAGGTTCTCCCAAACAAAATTGAATGGATCATAATTCAAATAAAAAGTTTTAAACACTCTTTTGTTTCCAAGCCACACGTCCAATTCTTTAAAGTTTGCAAGTTACCATCTTTAACATAGAAATAACTTGATATGATAGATTATGTTTAGAGAAAACGATCCCAATAATCTAATAGGTTATGTATGAGAGATCATAAATCAAACAACTCTTACTTGTTCGAAGTTTTCGACAGTTGCTGCACATAAATACCCTGTGCTCCTGGTAGCATCAAAATCACTCCTAAATTTTTCTACCTACAAAATCAAGGAGCAATGGTGTGGACTGAATGATAAAATCAGAAACGAAATATTTAGGATGCAAGTGGAAAGTGCAGGTCCGAATGTTTGTAATCATACAATTTAACCAACCTCTTCAACTTTTGTTGGATCTGAGTTCACACCGAGAACTGGAATAGAGTCATCAATGAAATGACTTGCTCGCAGAAGAGTGCCATCACCACCAACAGTGATGACAAAATCAAAATTGTGAATGGGTTGGCATAAGTGAGTGCGTAACATAGGTTGCCAATCTACAGATTTCTGCCGCAAAATACCCTGACAAAAGCTAACAGCATCCTTATGAACTTTGCGCCTGTTTTCCAAATAATGAACAATCTGCAGGGAAAAAAAAAAAAAAACCCCTCCATCAAAAGGGGGTAGTGTACTTCTTAAGCCCAGATGGCGTAAACAGAATAATGAGAAGAAAGCTACACCTTTCTTCAGAAATTGACAGAGAAATAAGCATAGAGAGCGATGCTATAAATTTCAAAACTTTGCTTCTGGCCGCAAAGATTTGATAAAAGGGAAGTTAACACACAGTAGTAAGGCCAGACAAAAGATATGTTTCTGCATTAAGCGAAAAAAAAAAAAATCAAGTTTGAGATCGATCAATAATCTTTCAGTAAAACAGATAACATCGTTATAATATGGACTGGAGTTAATATAGCTACAGTAATCACTGATATCAATACTCAACTATAAGTGGTGAGAAGAAGAAGTGTAGACTGAAAACGGATAACAAAATCAGAGAACGTAATGGAAGATACCCAAGTGCGGCATTTTATCGAACATATGACATATGTAAACAAGCTTAACACATACAGAGATATACAAGCAAAAGGAAATTGGCTTACCAGAGGATTAAAATTTGCATGTGGCGAGAAGGACGTAGCAGAAGGGGGGAAAGGGTAGACGTCGAACGGTTTCAACAGCAACAACACCCTTCTTCTACTGCCCATCGAATGCTTTCAACTCAACTCTCACTTCACTTGTCGCTTTATATATATATATATATATATATATTTAATCACCAAAGCTCATCACATCTTGTTGACATTTCTCAGTTGGGTTGCGTGGCACCATTTCTTTTTGGCTTTAATTCATACAGCATAATAAATTCACAATACATTGCACTGTTACTACTAACTACTACGCCATTGCATCATATGTAAATGGTCTTTTATTTATTTGTCACTTCACTTTGGGTCCAAGAACTCGAGTCACATTGTTCCAACTAAAAGCCATGGAGCAAATACTGTTGCAATAAAAGACTTACAAATTTACAAACTGAATTTCTACATCCAGCTTAACTAAAGTTTGTAACACAAGAGTAACACATTCGAGTATATTACAACATGACTGATATATAGTCTCTGGAAAGTTTACTTAGCACCAAAAAATTGCATTGTTACATAACAGCTTTCATTTCCAATAAATGGTCTTCTTCAATTCTCTGTCCTTCATTTTCCAAGTGCCAAGCTCATGTTGAGAACAATCAGAGCTTCCATGGATCTGACATCTATGCCCTCACTCTAACAGAGTTGTATACTTCTATATATTTCTCAGCCGTGATGTTCCAACTATTGTCAATTTCAATAGCCTTGCGCACAATGTCATTCCACTCTGCTGGTTCTGTTTAAGAATTATATTAACATTGTAAAGCTACCAACATCTCCAATAAGCTATGGTTCAGTTAATTAATAGCCAAAACATCACCAAAAATACACCATCACACTGATCAATTGCTGAAACTTACTGTCTCTATAGTAAGCAAATGCACGGTCAAGAGCCCAATTCAAAGACCCTTCATCAATTCCTTCAAAAACAAACCTGACCGAATTCAACCAATGTTAGATATTTACTATTAAGGTCTTAACTTTCTAAGAAAATTGACACTGGTTCATCATGTCATGGAACAGCTCTAAAAACCATGAATACACAGAAGGCTAAAGCTGCTATGTCTAAACTTAAGTCCTTCATGTTTTATAAAAATTATGGACCACGGAGAAAAAGACACTTAAGAAACTTCACAAAAATTAAGAATCATGTTACCCATTAGCCATATTTTGGTTTGAGTGGTCATCCATGTCAAAGACTGTGTCTGCAAGGCCACCAGTCTTTCTAACAACCGGAACCTGAAATAATCACCACGTCTTAAATGAGATCATCTTCTTGTTTTAGCAGTACATTGAACTCATCTCAAGTATTGATAGACCTAAGTGGAAATGCAGCAATGATATCAGGTCAGCAACCTATATCTTTTAAACAGTTGCAGTTGAGCAAGCTTAGGCCAGTTGCAGCTACAACGACACACACAATCAGAAACATCTGAACTTTATAATTTAAAAACATGTCTCACGAATTCAACAGTTATGACCATAAATAAGATAAGGTCAGCTGAAAGGTTTATCATTGTAACAGTTCAAATACAAAGGTTTGTGGTACATACTGCGCCGTATCGCATGCCAAGCATTTGAGAAAGTCCACAAGGTTCATATATGGAAGGAACTAGCACCATGTCTGCTGCAGCATAAAGCATATGGGATAACTCCTCACTGACCAGAAAATAAGCCAAAATCAAAACAAATTTTTGTAGCAATAGAGCGAGCATCAGCTTATGTGACTAACAAATGTCTCTAGATTTTATCATATTTGGTTTAGCAGTGTCCCTAAAGACCAGAACTACAATATCAGAAGAAAAACGAATTAGAAACATAAAGAAGTGAAAATTCAGGAATTATGAAAGCAGTTGTTGTGCAACCAAGATGATTTACCTATACAACAGTAGGATACGAATGCTTGGACCTTGATTATGCTGCAAAATATAGTCATATACACAAATGTATGTTAGCTTACAGCAGACTGTTCATAATGATTACATGGAAGATTTTAGGATAAGATGGACAAGAAAAGATTAAGTACTAAAGAGAAAACAGACAAATCAGACGGAACATTCCAACTGTTAAGCCACACAGAAGGTGCCTATTATCACTGCAGTCTTGTTAACATCACACATTGAAAGTATGAACACATATAAAAGAGAATAGCTACAAACTCCTTACCATATCAGCAAGATGCTTGAATTCTCCTTCCACACGCCCATCTGAAGCTTTCCCAAGGACAACCATCTGTCCACCCTACATATATACATAGAAAAATTACAAAAGTTCCAATATGAGTCAATTTAAAAGCTATATTTATCTATCATGCCATCACTGTAAACTGCAAATAAAGAAAATGCATGAAGCTTGAGAAATTTTCACAAAAAGGCATATGAATTAAAGATTGAAATGTAAATTTTTTTTACTATAATTGATACATGAAAATCAATTGGAATGAGAAGTACAAGCCATCACAGAATTAGCTTCATCAGTATGTTGCTTGCTTTTCACATGAATAATAGGAAATGTACATTAACATCAACGAAGTAGCATAATGCAACAGGGCTACATGGGCTTATATTTAATTATTGATTATTCATGTATGTAGTTCATCCCATGCATTAAAATTGAATATTCAACTACATTACATCAGAGATATTCAAGTGAAAGAATAAGGACAACTTTGATTGCCTTTTAAATGATGTTTTCACTGCTAACTAATTCATAACTTCTCAATGTTCTAACATTCTACTTTAATACTGAATTGGATGGTCTGATTAATTATACCAGTGAACAATTAGTAGTCGTTGATTCTTTATTAACAAGAGGGCTTATGAAAAAAAAACTGAGAAAGAAAAGTATGTAAGCATTTTGCTTGATAATAGGAGAGTTCAAACATACAAGTTCTGCAACACGCTTAATAGCATGAGTTATCAAGTGAAGACCCTTTTGATGCACCAGTCTCGTGATGCATACAACCAAGGGGACCCTAAATGCCACATCAGACATATGGTTACCAGCACCAGCTAAACCAAGCCCTCTCTGCACATAGTATTTGCAAACCTTCTTGCCCTCCATATTTTGAGCTACAAGAAGTGAAATAGATTAGCAAGAAGTGAAATAGATTAGCAAGAAATAAAATAGGAATCAAGCCTTGCAGACCAGTTAATGCCTCACGACCTCACGAATAAAGTAATAATGGAGTGTGCCTCAGCCAAGGAATTTTCCCAGGAAAAGTAAAAGTACAAGCATTCATCTAATTATTGTTTAGAGAGTAACAATATTTTTCAACAAAGAAGAAAAGAAAAACATTGTGACATTACCATTGAATTTAGCAGGCAAGAAAACATCAGTAGCAGGATTCCACATTGCAGTATCTATTCCATTTAATATACCGAAATACCTGCAGAATTAGATAGTTTGTGCTTAAGATGCAAAATGAGTATCGACTTCTAATAGATGATTACACTTAAAGCGCCGCAGATATAGATTCTGGAAACAAATTTACTGTGGCTTCAAGTAACAAACTTAAAGGGATCTTCTACTAAGATTGATTGAATTGAACAAAGGAATACATTACAGGTAAGTAAATGAATACAATTTAAATGGAACCAAACATACTTATTGCGATGTGATATCAAAGTGCTTGCCAACCATCCGGAGCAAAGAGTCTCCTTCAGATATGTTGGAGAGACTGTACTGAAACATATAAGCAGATCAATTAATTTGTAACAAAAGATCCATGATAAGTCATTACATTCTTAGTATTGATGCCCACACGGAAGACTGTGCAGGTGTTGTTCTGTAAAACAAGGTTTCATCTGTATCCAAAAGTATTATATTGGGGAATATGAATAGTTATGATCTCAGTTCATTACTAGAAATGGTAAAGAATAGTCATCTAAAACAAAGACACTTGCACCTATATTGAGAATAGATTAACAAAGGGAGGCATTTATTATTCCTAATATCCAGTGCAAGAATCCACCAAAGGAAACACAATTCATCAAAATTATTAGGAATAGGAGATTCCTTTTTCCCTTGACCAGCATACTCATAGCTGTCTAATTTACAATAAATATGCCTTAAATGGATGTCTTGAACCGTTTTACTCCAAGTTTAATATCCATTTGCCTTGACAATATCATGTTTTACCCGCAAAGCATATTCATCTCGTGGAAGTATGTAAGATCAAGCTACAAAAGGCTACAGAAACAGGCAACAATAACTCATAATTAAGCCATACACAAGCCCACTGCATTACAAAACCAGAAGGGCTACTTACACAACTGCATTGCTATAAACTATTCCACCTTTCAATAAGCTCAACCTTTCAGGATTGTGGCCAAGAGTTCGATCGTCAACTGCCTGCCATGTGAAAAGACCTTAGAACCATAAGTCACAGCTGGTGTAATATGGAAATTTAACTGTGAATAACTGCTAAATCAGTAACAGAAGAAACAAAAATATGCAGAAGTCCAGACAGACAAAAGAAAAATGATAGTTTCCAAGATAGATGGAATATGAATAACATATAATCTTGACAAAAATATGTAAAATCTATTCCTCTCTAAAGATGCAATGGTCTATATCTAAGCAATACATTAAAATTTGTTAATTTATGCAACTTTTACTGCCGATTTATTTGGCTCTACGATATCTTGTTTTTGAATTCTTGAATAAGTCAAAGTTAGTTTAGATTGAAGTTTGTTTAGATTCTGATATGTTTAGAT
>JAOXYD010000135.1:114523-149690 GCA_028565735.1 Pinacopodium congolense
TATTTATAGACTTGACTCATAGAGACCTAATTGTAAATAATAACAAATCCTAATTGTAGGTAACAACAGGTAACCCAGTTCTATTGAAATTCGGAAACCTACTTTAACTGAAAATCTAAAACTAACAAGTAACCTACTTTAATTGAAAATCTGAAACTACCAACACTTCATATTTTTCCTCTAATAACTATCCACTAATTACATTATCTGCTCTTGATTTAGTCTTCTTACGAAAGTATGTCTTGAGTGGTCTATCAGATACCTTTACAACGTGACTTGTTTGTGATTTTTTCTTGTTTGTGGGCGAACAGGGGGCATAGAGTAACTTTTGGTTTTAATGGCTTATATATTCCTCCACACAAGTAGCATTTAAAGGACAAGGACATCCCATTACAAACTCCAAGGTTGCTTCTTCCACAGTATAGGAAAAATCTTAATTTCAAATCAAAGTCCTTTGAATTAAGCAAGAATGGGAAAATAATGTATGCTAATCATGCCATTTTTGCATGGTTTGCTGTTGGTTTGGCTGAGAATGACTGGATTCCTTCTTATACTCATTTTGAGAAATTTTGTTTGGAAATCACAGAGTGCAAAATAGAGGAAAAACCTCTGATCTTGATTCATAGTAATTCAACTACAGGTGGGCATTCTATCTTTCTTTTACCCATGTCTTAAATTTTGTTTCTTGAGCACAAAATAGTTGGAATTGATTTTTGTTTGTTTTGAATTGCAAGTGTTGTAGAGGATACTAAATTGAAAGAGCATTTCCCAAGAAGTCCCTTAGTTGTTATAGTAGAAAATGTACAAAAGGACTTGTCCTCTTCATTCAAAATTTTAAGGAAGGAAATGGAGTATCAAGGGATGGAAAAAGTTAAGCCAATAATGATTGCCCTCTTTGGGAAATTTTTTTTCCATGGGTTAGTAGTTTAATGGCCATTAATTGTTATTGGTTGATATGCTTATCAACCATCTTTGTTATTGCCCTTTTGAATTGTGCTATAATGACTAGATGATTGGAAATGCTAAGAATTATGCTGTGCTGACTTGATAATCAGTATGGTTTTTATCCTACTACCCAAAAAGATTTTCAACTATTTGTATTTAAGTGATTTTATTTAAATTTAGACAATAAATAAAAATCTCTGCAAAGTTCTGGATTTTTTTTAATATATCATTAAAAAGTTTTTTTTAATCATGACTTGAAGCTTCATAGTAAAGAATTCTGCACAGTGTTATTAGTAATTATGAAGTTATGTTTATTGAATTTTCACTTTATTACTAACAAATGGAATTAAATATTATTCAAGAGTAGTGAGAATGAATGAAAATTATAATCTTTATGCTATAATGCTTTATGGTTAGTGTCAGAATGATAGAGATTCATAAAACTTGCAATTGGTTTTCAGTTTTCATTCATTCTATATCATATTTCATAAATATTTAAGAAAGCAGACACGGAATTCCTTTGTTATTAAAACATTGGAGTTATCTTCTCGTGACTTTTCTTTGTTTCTTTCACCTATTTTGGTGGTGAATCTAATCAAAATAAAAAGCAAAATGATATCGTACATAAATTAGATTTCAATTTTTGTTACAACTAATACCATTTCTTCTTATTTCTAGCCTTATATATACCTTTAACTTAGTTGCATCTCAGTGCTTTAATTTATTAGTGTCACTATTGTGGGCCTGGGTATGAACTAAGTTTGTGAAAGAACTAGGTCTGAAGTATACAGAATTGATAAATCCAATGTAATTTACTTAATTTGACTATTTAAACTGTCTTCTACACATGTTAGGCTTCTTTGGCATCCCATATTTTTGCATTCTAGCTATAGTTTGACTGAAGTTAAGGGTGCCTTTTAGAGTTGCTTGCCTTGTTTGATAATTGTGCTTATTATATGTGAATTCATTATAGGTTCAAGAGGCAGGGGGCCAGTAGAAAAGGCACAGCTTTTAATGCAAAATGTGGCCAATAGGAAAAGAAATAAGCAAGCAAAAAAAATGGATTAGTCATTACATAGGATGTCTATGGGAATCGTAAAGCGTAAGTAAAAGGGAGAAATTAGGAGAAGGAAATGAAGATTCTGAAATTGCTGATGTTTCAAAACCTCTTAACTTCCTAGTTAATGATGCAGGGTGCCTGAAGGTATTGGTATCATGGTTTTCACTTTCTTGATTAATATGTGACTTCCAATAATTTGTGTGTTGATCTTCATTGCCCAAAATCTTTTTAGCAGACATTAGTTGTGTTTAGTCCATCTATGCTTCCAAGTTTTTCCCATGGATTTTGGTTTTCAATACCTGTAGCTTCATGAGGGTGTAAAGAAGTCAGACATCATGGGGTTCTATGATCCTTGTCTTGGAGACTCTAAGCAGTTGTATATTGAATACAGTTATAGAGTTAAAATATTTAAGGTGCTATAAAAATTTTATTGTGTGCAGCTATTGAAACCATGACGAGGAACGAGTGATGTTGAGGGATATTAAAATTCTTATTATCAGGCAGTGGTAGATGATTTCAAGGAATTTTCAATTCCCCAAGAAGCTCATAAGAGTTTGAGGGTCGTAGTTCATTCTAACAAAAGACATTTTTCTTTGGAAAAAAAATTCTCCTAAGATTTATTAAAGCACCTCAGGATGATTGTTGAGAATTTGGTGGGTAACTCTTGTATGCTTTTTGTAAGTTTAATCGAGAGAATGAGAGCAAAAAGGACTAACACAAGTTGTAAATTGTCTTTTTTGCAATGAATATAAGATTTTGTTCCACATTTGATTTGGCATTGATTCGTGTCATTTTAGTTGATATCATGTGCAGAATGTGAAATTGTGCATCTTCATTATGAAAACTGCTTTTCCTAATTAGTGTGTTTTTAACTACATATGTAGAGAGAAAAAGATCATGGCATCTTGTTTATTATATCTAGGTTATCAATCTAGAATCATCAACCCAAAACACAACCCAACGCATATGAAGCTTCTCTCACCTTTTTGAACAAAGTAACTTGATGAATTTAAAATACAAGTTCTTTAACGTTTTTTAAAAATAACTTTTAGAAAGGCATGCTAGAAGCTACTTGCTCAAAAGGTCAAGTATGGACTCTAATTGCCTATCTTTTGCATTATGAAAGTCTTCAATGTAACATGCACAGGGCTTTCGACGTTACAAGTGTGGGTGAAATTTTGTAACTATAAGTATGTTGACTTAAGGAATAAATCTATATTGCTGAGATATCACCCTCTGTTAGTAGAAGCTCCCTCACTTCCTTCCCAAAAATTTTCACAAATTTTGGAATTTTACTTGGTTATGTCTTAAATTATGCATTTTCAATCCTTTCAGTACATACAGGCTGGAGGGTGATGTTAGCTAAAGGAATTTTGAAATAAGTCTTTATTGGATTTGCTCTTTTCATCATTTCTGAGTCTTCTAGATGGTTAAAGTCAAGTTGAAGAAGCAAGATCAATGCTCTTGAAAATAAATGAAATAAAAAAGAGATGGAGGATAGACTCACTAAAATATAAGAATATGCGAGGATTGGTAATGCGGAAAAGTATGAAGAGAAAACTGTGTGGCGTGAAATGATGAACCCTTCTCCCACACTTCACCGGACGTTGATTACCGGTTCGGAATACAATGCTTCCAATAGATCACATGAATAGATGCAACTGTTTATTATAGCCCTGAACTTTTCAAAGAAGCTGGGATTCAGGACAATTCAAAGGTTCTTACTGCAATAGTTACTGGCGGTGTCTCTAAGACTGGTTTTATATTGGTTGCTATAATACTCATTGATAAACTTGGCAGAAAGCCCTTGCTATATCTAAGCAAAATTGGAATGACCATTTGTTTGTTCATCTTAGCAATTACCCATATACTGTTTGGTCAAGGGTAGGTCTCGATTGGGTTGGCCCTCTTGTTTGTTTATGCTAATGTAGCATTCTTTCCAGTGGGGATTGACCCTGTTTGCTGTGTTCTAATTACTAAAATTTTCCCTTAAAGGATGCGTGCTCAAGCAATTACACTTGGGACAGTTGGTAATAAGGTGTGCAGTGGCTTGCTTGCTATGTCTTTTCTCTATGTTTCATAGGCAATCTCTGTTGGTGGAACTTTATATTCTCTGCAATTTCAAATCTCTCCGTTATCTTTGTTTGTAAATTTGTTCTAGAGAAAAAAGGGAAGTTGTTGGATGTTAATTTATGCAACTTTTACTGCCGATTTATTTGGCTCTACAATATCTTGTTTTTGAATTCTTGAATAAGTCTAAGTTAGTTTAGATTAAAGTTTGTTTAGATTCTGATATGTTTAGATTGAAGTTGTTTATTTTATTTTGTTAAGATTCTGAAATCTCTATCAGATATGGCTGTATAAATTCAGATATAGTGAATGAGCAATATACGATTGGTTTTTTACAGCACAAAACTCTCCACATCTGCAATCTTTCTTTTGCTGTAACAACAAAATTCCTAGAAATGTCATAATAAAACCAGACATGGAAATACAAACAATGCAGATTTCTTATCTCTCACAAACCCACTAATTACAATTTCAGGCTGTTTAGAGAATGTAAGTATGCAGCACAACATACACACCTTGTCTGCGGTTGCATACACACATCCATCAAGACCACTCTTGTTGAGCTGCTCTTGACTGCCAATGTGAAAAATAAGTTGTGAAAAGAAAAAGGGTTCACCGGCTGAAATTTCATTAAAGATGTTGTCTTATGCGGATCAGTCATCAAAATCAGTTAAGGGTGACAAAAATCCAACTTTTAACTGATAGTGTCTCAAGAAGCAAGATACATTCAAAAAGATGAAGGTCAATTACTATAGTTCATATTTTAAATACATACGATGCACTCTTTTAGATTTAGGAATTAAGGTCCATTAATGTTTCACAAAGGTCGATTCAACTATGATCTTTGGATGATGTTTGGCATTATATAAATTTTCCACTTCGGCTTCAGTAATCCAAACTTCCATAAGTGAACTATGAATCTAAAGTATAAGTTTGTCACAGCAACACATATACAAAACTTGAAGAGAACTGTGCTTCTAGAATGATCTATCCACATCAACCAAGCTTTTTGGATATGACAAAGATGTCATCTGTGTTTCACTGAATCATAACATCATTATAGGCTACATAAAGTTTAAAATGCTATTGCATGAAGAGACAACTGTATGTCCTTGTGGATAATAAACTATAACTGTTACCTATGAACCTGATCTTGTTCCTACTTTTACCAACATTTGATGTATAGAAAGAGTCATTTACAAACAGGAGAATGAAATGACTAACCGGCACTCGCCATAGTGCTCCATGTTGTGTATGGTAAACACTATTCGCGGCTTCTGGCAAACAAAGTTTTATACTATTAAGCTATCCAAGAATAATGTTTTACCAAGTCGGCCATAAATGTTTTATTGGAACATACCTGCAGAGAAAGATATTGGTACATATCCCAGTAAAGCAAGGACAAAGCACCTGTCTGCCATTCATGTATATGAATAATGTCAGGTTGAGTTTCTGTAACCTGAAAAGAATGTTCAATTACAGTGAGAAATTTGAAGAAAATGCTTTAAAGAGGCCAATCAATCAGATCACAGAATATGAAAAAGATGATGATATTACAAACCTGCATCCATTCAAGGCAAGCACGGCTAAAAAACAGATAAGCCTCAAGCTCGTTGTACGAGCCTCCATATACTTGTTGGCCCTTGAAGAATTCATTTGATGGTTCAATGAGAACAACAGGAATTCCCGATACTACTCCACGGTAAGCATGAGTAGGAACCCAGTTGCCATCGTGATATGAATTAAACGTAGTAGATAGGGTAAAGTCCTGAATATGGTGTTTCTGAATGCACTGGTAAAAAGGAAGCATGATTTCAACAGTATGACCACGAGACAGACATGCACGAGCAAGTCCAGTGACAACATCTCCAAGACCACCCACTTTTGCGATGGGAACCATTTCCGCCGTGACGTGGATTACGTGCAGGACATCAGAATCTTTGGTGCTGGGGCTTTCATCGGAATTGACATGCCATTTTTGCGGAAAGTCCCTTTTCCAAAAGGGGATCTCATCATTTGGAGAAGGCCAATCAATCTGTTCAGTCAACGCCACCTCCACCTGTGACATTCAACCGCGGTGAATGTCGATTTCCGGAGGAAATTACTTCCAAAGAAAGCGTAATAGAGCAGAATAGTATAGTAACAATACCTTGACTGAGAGGCGGGCGCGAGAAACAATTGAATTCAAGTTCAAAGCTGAAGAGAAGAACTTGGGGTGGGGGCGGCAAGTGCCCATTACCTTCCTTATTTGAACGACTCCATTATTGGTTGAATTCAACAGGAATCCGCTCTCCATCACAGGAATTTGATCTTCACCTTACCTTAACCTACCTATGTTTCGATTTGCCTCCTCCTGCTTATGAACTCATTAAAAGGGGAAATTTTGCCAAAAAAAAAAAAAAAAAAGGAAGAACAAGACAAAAATGAAAAAGGGAAACGTTTCTGAAATTGGCAGTCCCTTTCTGTGAATTGGGAAACAGAACAAGATGCCAAAAAGTAAATCTTTAAGTCGGGCTTTTACCGTACAACAGATAACATCTTTCATCATCATGCAATTATTCAGAAAAATCCAATAGAAATCTTCGTTGGATTCACTCGACATTTGACAACATTCCACTTGTCCTCACATGGGTCAGTAAGATCTTTCTTTGCTTACCATGTATACATGAGTTCTTCATCAGAAAATTGATGCTGGTACTTGATTTTTTCAAGTCTCTGTCGATTCCTACATTCTTAACTAAACTACTTATTATCATTCTTTAAGGAAAAGAAAGAACAGAGGAGGAGTAGGTGGTCAGTCCAATGTCATAGGCGCAGCGGCGCAAAATCTGAAACGAGCCTTGCGAACGGTGGTCATGATTTCATTCTCTGCATACTCCAGCATCTTCACAACCTCAGTAAAGGGTGGTCGGAGTTCGGGGTTGGCATCCCAGCAACGACTCATTATCACTCCGAGAACCGGCAAGCAGTCATTTGGAATGATAGGACGAGCACCCTCATTCACCACCGCAAGTGCCGCCTGCACATCCGTCATGTTATGGAACGGAAGCATTCCGGTCACCAGTTCCCACAGTACTATCCCAAAGCTATACACATCTACTTTCTGCGTGTACGGCCTGTGCTGGATCATCTCCCTGTTCGATACTATCATGAGTAGAATGATTCATGTCAGGAGCTAAACGAGAAAAGAAACAAGAAATCTTACGGTGCCATCCAGCGATATGTCCCTGTCTCTGGTGTCATTCCCTTAGTCTTCACTTCAATTCTGGCAAAACCAAAATCAGCAATCTTTATGGTTTTGTCACTGAAAATCAAGAGATTGTCAGATTTTAGATCCCTGTGAACCAAGCCAAGACCATGAATATAGGCCATCCCTCTAGCAATATCCAAGCCCTGCTTGACTGCCAATCCTAGTGGCACTTCACCAGTCTGCCTTTTATTCAAAAACTGTCGGATCGAGCCTCGCTTTGCATACTCAGTAACTATGCACCACACTGAAGGTTTCCTGCAAGCACCAATGAACCCCACTATATTGGGATGATTCAACCTTGCAAGCATCATGACTTCTTGTTGAAACTGTTTTTCCATTGACTTCGCCATTTCAGGGTCGTTTTCAGGCCTCTCTAATATTTTAATAGCAACATCCCCGCCATTGTAAGTACCTCTATAGAGTTGCCCATAAGCTCCTTGCGCAAAAGGTGGCCCCATTTTAAGCATCCTTAAATCAAGTGTCCACTCTTCAAATTTTGCCAGGCCTTCAGTTGGGTGTCTGCTATCCATTAAAGCATGAGCTAGTGCATCATCACTTGAACCATTTCTTTGTCTTCCTTTATGATTACCACTATGCCTAAGAGTAAAATTTTCATTAGAAGGCAGCAACATGCGAGTATGAGAACTATTTGACCCAACACTGCTCATATAAGTAGCAAGAGACCCTTCTGCATTATTTTCATAACTTTCCATTGACATGTTTGAACCACCCTCAGCATAACTTTGAGACAGACCATGGTACTTGTTTTCATACTTGCTTAAGCTGGCGCCTATGAATGTGGGAAATTCGGACCCACCTTCCACCATTTTCATACCTGAGAATTAAACTTTCGGTTCTGATTATACCTTCAGCATCCGAATCCAAAAACCAATTGTTAGCTCAAAATGTTTGAAAAATTCAAAGACTTGCACACTCACGTCCATACAAATAATGGAAGAAGGAGCATTTTTGTAATAGAACTCTTATTTTTAATTCACTTACTTAAAGTAAAATATTACATGACTATTTATAGTATCAATTAGAGAATCTTAGACTAATTTCAAATAGTATAAAGCTTGGTTTATCTTAATCTACACACATAAAACTTTAAAATGAATTATAAATCATCTTAATTGGTTGAGTTTTGATCATTTAGTTACTCCTTTAAAATAGTTGCCGAGTTCTAAAAGTTATATTTATTTTGAACACTCCCCTTTAAACTTGATTTTTATATAATTCCAAATATCATCTTTAATTATTGGAAGACATCATATTTGAGAGGCTTCAGGGATTTCACAAATCCAAGTTAATCTCTTTCTTGACAATGCATTCTCGAATAAAATGAGACCTTGTCTCGATATGTTTGCTCTAAACATGGGCCATTAGATCCTTTGCCAATGGTTGAATCGATTTATTTTTAATCATGATTTTTATTGTTTCAATTTTTTTTAAGTGAAGTTCCTTTAATAACCTTCTCAACCAAATAGCATGACAAGCATAAGAAACAATTGTGACATACTCTTATTCACACATAGAGAGTGTGACTATTGATTGTTTCTTTGAATACCAAGAGATTACATTATGTCCTAAAAAAACAAATTCACTCATACTTTTTCTATCATTAAGATCTCTAATAAAATCACTATCACAAAACTTCATCAAACTAAAGTCCTGGGAAGATAAGTAAAATATGGCATAATCAATTGTACATTTGAGATATCGAAGAATTCCCTTAACTATCTTCAAGTGAATTTCAGATCCATAAATTGAGTAACAAGTTTAATAATAAATAAAATATCTGGTCTAGTACAAATCAAGTATCTCAAACTTCTTACAAGACTTTTAAACAAAATTGGATCTATACATTCTTATCTATTAAATTTAGTTAGTTTAATTCCATACTCCAAAGGAGTGTTAATCGGTTTATTGTCTAACATCTTAAAATTTTGAAGTATCTCCTTTGCATAACCTTTTTATCTGGTAAAAATTCCATTCCTTATTTGCTTCACTTCGATTCTCAAGTAATGAAACAAACAATAACAAATCATTTTTATCCTTTGTAATGTAAAGGACATATTCATGTAAGCATCTAATATAACCATTCCCTTGGAAATAATTGTTAGTTCGGCTATTCCTAACTCTTGGTGCTTGTTTAAGTTTATACAATGTCTTCTTTAACTTTAAAACTTTATTTTCTTAGCCTTCAACTATATGTTCTATTGGTTACTCAATGTAGACTTCTTCTTCTAAATATTCATTGAGGAAACCAAAATTGACATCCAATTAATGAATCTTTCAATTATTTTGAGTAGCAGCACACATTAATAAATGAATTGTTTCCAAGCGAACAACAAGAGCAAATACCTCCTTATAGTTAATGTCTTACTTTGGTTATATTCTTTATAAAAACTCTTGCTTGATATCTCTCCACTTCACCTTTAACATTCTTCTTGATCTTGTACACTCATTTGACTCCAATCACTAAATGATCTTTTAGAGGAGAAGTAAGTTTGCATGTATCATTAATTTTGATAACTTGATTTCTTCATCTATTGCATATATCCACTTTTATTCTTATTGGAATTTTCATAATTTAAAGGTTCAATATCTGCAAGTACATAAAAAAAGTTAAGATTATCATAAAATTCATCAAGTTTTCGATATCATCAAGGTTTCACGCTTGTTAATAAACGTGTAGATAATGATGCTTGAGATGATAGGCTTCGTAAAGTTGGGAGAGAGACGTCATTTTTTACTTCTTAAACAATCTCCTTTTCTTCTTTGTATTCAAAATATTGAAAGAAATCATAAGATCCCTCAATTTGAGAGCTTCAATCCTAAGATGACTTTTCATCCAATTTAACATCTCTACTAATAATAATTTTTTGTTTGCTTAGATTGAACAATTTATAATCTTTTGAATTTTCTTTATACTTAATGAAAAAAAATTTCTTACTTCGATCATCAAGTTTAGACCTTTTTACTCTGAAACATGCATATATGCAATAGATCTAAATAGTCTTAAGTGAGATACAGGTAGCTTTATTCCACTCCATGCTTCTTGTAAAGTGATATCCTTCAAGTTCTTCATAAGACTGAGATTTGAGATACAAACTTCACATGCAACTACTTTAGCCCAAAATTCCTTAAGCATCATCTTACTTTTCAATGGATTCTCACAATATTTAAGATTATTCTATTCTTTCTTTAACTACTTCATTTTGTCGTGAAGATCTAGGCACTGTAAGAGGACGTCGAATGCCATACAACTCACAAAAGCTTTTATATTTATTAGAAGTAAATTCTCCACTTCTATCAGTTCTTAATTCTTTAATCTTAAAATCAATTTCTTTTTCAATCAAAGTTTTTAACTTTTTAAATGCATCAAACACTTCAGTCTTTTATTTCAAAAATTTCACTCACGTCTTTCTACTATAATTATTAATGAAGAGAATAAAGTCAGAGCTTTTACTAAAAAATTAAGAATTAATAGGACTAAAAATATCTACATGAACTAGTTGAAGTGGTTTGATAGCTCTTGAGATTAATTAGTTTGGAAAGCTTTTCCTCGAATGCTTTCCAAGTAAACACACCTTACATAATTGGTTAAGATAGTCTATACTTGAAATTCCTCTTATTATCTTCTTCTTTCTCAAAGTTTTGAGTGCATTAAAATTTAAATGTCCATATCTCATACGTCAAATCCGTGAATGATCCCTAGTACCAGTTTTCAAACATATAGTATTCACAATGTGCAAGTTCAATAAAAATATCTTATTGTTAGTTATAGTCACCTTGATATGAAAGTTAGCACCACAATCTCTAAGTTAAAGAGTATAATCATCCATATAAATTTTATATCCATTCTCCAAAAGTTGACCAATGCTTAAAATATTATTTTTTTTTAGTTTTAGAATAAAGTAAATATTTACGAGAAGTTTATGACTACTTATTTTTATCTTCAATAAAATTGCACCTTTGTCTTCGATCTCCACTACTATATTATCACCAAAACATACAGTCTATGTCACTTTAATATCTAATGTAACAATACTTTTACCATTTGTCATATGACTGCTTGCTACATTATCAAGGTACCATGTAATCCTTTCACTTTTTAGTTCATCCTTTAGTATAAGCATTAAAGTTTCTTCTGTTGCATCTTCATTAGTTTCTATAAAATTTGCTTCTTCTACATTTTTAGAAAAAAAAAACTACCAAGAATAATGACCATAATTACTACATGAATAACATTCAATTTCGGCTTTATCATTTTTTTGGTGTATCATTTCTTTCAAAATTGTCTCTTCCTCTTTCTCTTCCTTTTCCATGAAAAATTTGAGTTCGACTGTCACTAGAAGATTTTTGTTCACCTTTTTCTCCCCCTTGGCTTTACGCATGTCTATGGCCACATCCATTTCTATGTTTGCAACTATGTCCACTTCTACTTTATTCTATGTGATCGTTTTAAAACTTTAAGGATAATTTTACTAGTAAGGCTTATTTTGTTGGTACTTCCTTCTTGTTGCGATTTATCATTTCTTCATAAACTAATAACGATCTATTTATCTTATTTATGATCATATTACTCGCATCTTTAGATTCTTCAATAATCACTACCACATAATTAAACTTTAAGTTGAGAAAGCGTATGGCTTTTTCTACAACTTGAATATCTTGCATGGTCTCGTCAAGCTTTTTTATTTGATTTACCACTCCTAAAACTCTTGTAAAATGTTCTAAAATGGATTCTCCATCTTTCATTAAGAGCATCTAAAACTTAGCCTTTAGAATTTGAAGTTTCGCCTTCTTCACTTTATCAACTCCTATCATTGAATTGTAGAGAGTTTCTAATACCTTCTTTGATGTGGTTTCATTAGCTATTTTCTCGAACATTTTTTTTCCAATTCTTGATGGATGATAATAAGTATACTTTGATCTTTCTTCCTTTACTTCTCTGAGGCATCCTTTTTCGTTTTAGTCAAACTTACCTCATCTTGAGGCCTCATGTAGCCTTTTTTTACTATCTCCCATATGCCTTGTGAACCAAGAATGAACTTATCCCAAGTACCCAATTTTCATAGTTAAGTTTAGTGAGTTATAGATGGTAGAAATGCTCCTTTTGTTTTCATAGTTAGATTTGATACCACTTTGTTAGAAAAATAAAAAATTGTGAAAGACTTACACACTTACATAAATAGTGGGAAATGAGGATTCTTATAATAGAACTTTTGTTCTTAACTCACTTGCCTAAAATAAAGCATTATATAGCTATTTATAGTGTCAATTGGAGAATTCTAGAATAGCCAACTTAAAAGTTATTTAATGCTAAAATACAAAGATGGATAATCATTTAATGACACACAAAAATTTTCACAAAAGTAAAAAATTGACCAATTTAGATTTATTCGACCATAACTCTATCTAGGTAACTTTAGAGCCAATTCCAATAGAATTATTAAAAGGTCCTATTGGTGTGCATCTATTAGAATTGAACCTACAAATTCGTTAATTATGGGTTAAGCGCTTTAACCATTCAGTTATGGATACTTAGCGGGGATCCTCATACATGGTAAATAACCAAATTCCAATTGAAATAAAATCTTTAGAGTAATTTGAATCTAAACACATAAACTTTAAAACAAATCATAAATTACCTTAATTGGTTGAGAGACACATAAACTTTAAAATAAAGCATAAATCACCTTAATTGGTTGAGTTTTGGCCATTCAATTTTTTCTCTAAAGTTGTTGCAGAATTCTAAAAATCATGTTTATTTCTAACATAATAAGCCAAAAACCAAAAACCGTAAAAGTACATTATATTTAAAGTAAATAATCAATGTCTAAGTCAATGATCCTACTTTCATATAAAATGAAGAATCATTTTTAATCTCTAAAACTTTCTAGAAAATTAAGAATATATAAAGAGCTTTAGTATTGAGAACACTCACTTTTTCATTGATATGAGAAACAATATATAGATATAAATCTTATTATGCTAATAATTAATTATTCACATTACTTAACTTATATAGGTCAAATATTTGTATATTATAATCTCATTACTTAAGATTAATGATATAACAAATCTTAACATGCCTCCTCAAAATTGATCGATAAAGAAAAGGATAATCTTGACCTTAAGAGATTGAAAACAAGAGAATAAGTCTAAATCACGTCGTTGATTAATGGAAGAGACATTAGCGCCACTTTTGGATTGAGCTTGATCTCGAATGAAGTTTAAAGTCACTAAAAATATGTTTCATTTTCTTACTAATATTACCACAATAAATAACAAGCACGATGACAAAGTGTGAAATGAAGATCAAATAAGAGATGGCAAATCCCAATGAGTTTAACAATAATGGCAGCAATAGAGCTATATTTAGCTTTTGTGAAAAAGTGAGTAATTTTTTTTTGTTTTTTAAACTCCAAGAGATATAATTGCATCCAAGATAAACAATGTATACACTGGCGAAGGAATAATCATCTTTTTCAACCTAATCTACACCTAAGAAGGTATGAAGAGACAATGGATACCATATAAATAGGGGAGAAGACGCATGAATAATATGTAATTATTAATTACTAATTTGTGTATAAATTGAGATAATTTGTTAACCACATGAGAGATGTTTAGGCGTATAAGAAATAAGTAGCACAAAATGCCAAAAATAGTACGGTAATTGATAGAATTAGAAAGTGATGTGTTAGTGTAAGCTAATAGATGAATTAGGAGGTAATGTCATAGCAATTGGTTTGACATTTGGCACAAAAGCTCAAGTGAGAAGGTCTATAAATGTAATGTCATTAGTAAAATAAAATGCCATGTTGATACGATAACTTCAATCTTAAGAAAATATAAGAGAGGTTCAACATCCTTAAGAAAGAGTCATGTCGAGAGGCGATTAATGGACTAATTAGTTCAAGCTAGATCATCACCTATAAGAACAATTTTATCAACATAGATAAGAAGTTAAGGAATATGAGTACTAGTATTAAGAACAAATAGGTAGTGTTAGCATGCGAATTATTGAATCTAACATCATTAAGAAATTAGCGTAACTCATGGTATTAAGCTCGTGGTGCTTGCTGAAGACCATAACGGCTTTGTGAAGCTTATAAACATATATAGGATAATTAAAATCAATGAAGCCTAAAAGTTGTGCTATATAAACATCTTTTGAAAGTCTTCCATGTAGGAATGCATTATTGACATTCATCTATCTTAGAGACTGGTAATTGCTAATAACAATTCTCATAAAAATTGGGACACTAGTTAGCTTAATCATTGAACTGAATGTGTCATAATATTCCAAACCAGACCTTTAATGAAAACCTTTGACAATTAGATGGACTTTAAATCTATCAACGGAATCATCAAAGTTTTGTTTGATACAAAAATTCATTTGCAATCAATAACATTAACAGTTGTATTAGGTGGTACGAGCTCCCATATGCCATTATGAATTAAAGCATTGTACTCATCTGACATGACTTGTCGCTAATTAGGATCTTTTGAGAGTTTGGCTACAAATATTTAAGGTAGGTGAATATGAGTATAAAGATTGAGTTTTTACATTGGCTTGTAGATGTTGCTTTTAGCACATGTGGTCATATGATATTGGTTTGAGGATTTGGTGGCTTGGTCTGTATTTGTTTTATATAAAAGTTTAGGTAGGTTAGAACTAATAGAGAGTTGAGATGGTTGAGATATGTTTGGGAAGGGGCAATGAAATGATTAGTACATGATAGTAATTCTTAAAAACGTACTTCAGATATAGTGTATGGAGTTAATGATGAATGATAAGGAAATGAAATGATAAAAATTGATGAAACCTAAGTATCAAGAGTGGCTCCTTGGAGGTAATCTTATCAATTCCTTGGAACTTTAAAGGATAAAAAGGTAATTGCGTATTTTAAACTTTGAAAAAAGATCATCTTATCTTTTTATGATTTAAAAAATTATCATTACATTGTTTAGAATTTTTAGGTTTTAATGTTTATAATTTAGAGTTTTCAAATTTAGGCTTTAAAGTTTTAGGATTTATAATTTGGGATTTTCAATTTTAGAGTTTTAGGATTTTAAAATTTAAAATTTAAATCGTAAAAGCAAATTTATCATTTATCCTTAAAAAATATGAAGATCCAATTAAAGCTTGTGTGGGCCCCTAGTCACGCTCAATTAAGATTATTCGAATTTTTACAAGAGATACCATGAGTTAGGTATTAACCAATGTTTTGGATTTTAGGCCGGTTTGTACTAGATCGACCTAGGTTTAATACGAGCAAAGGCCAATAATGTGTCGGGTTGGTATATTGACTTGTACGAGCCGATACATAGCTATTAAGACCAGTATATAAATAACAAAACTGGCTGGTTTCTAACATATCAAGACCAGTATATAAATAATAAAATCATTAGTTCAATCGATATATTTAATAAATAAAACATTTTTTAATTAAAGTATTATAAAGTTGACTTTTCAAATTTAATAAAAGTCAACATTTTATATCATGAGTTTTGTTTATTATCCATTGGCCTAAATGAGAAAAATGAACTTTAATGTTATACCACTCTTTTATTTATGGCGTTCACTTCACCACTCTAATATGTTTCTTATCAATATGGAATTAGGTAAATCTAAACAATCTAGATAACTTTAAATTTACCAAATCTTATATTGATAAGAAATATATTAAAAAGGTAGAGTGGATATTATAAATCATCATCAAAATATTATTAATGTTATTTATCATACGTACAATATCTTCTTCAAATTTTATAATAATAAAATATTAAAATATTATTCTTTTTCATATAAAAATATTATAAAATTTTTCTTTTCATATTAAAAATATTTTTATATATAATTATATTTATTGTAATTAATATTTATTATATTTATTAAATAAATAATATTTTAATTAATTAATTAATAAAATTATCTAATTAATAAAAAATAAAACTTATATATAATTTTATGATTGTATTATTATATGTGAATTGAATATTTTTATATTATGAAAATTAATAGTATTGTATTATTTTTTTTAGATAAATGTTGAATTAAAGTTAAATTCTATATATCATAATATATACAGAAATTATTTTATAAATTTTATAAAATTTAAATAATACTTTATAATTTTAAGAGATTATGGTACATCATCATTTTGAACCACTTTTCGAAACATTGGTATTAAGTGACGAAAAAAGTGATTCATTTCACAACAATCATGAAAATCGTTCCAACAAAGTTAGTCCACAGATAATAAGCATCTCAACAAGTAAGGGTTATTTCGTATGAATTTAGTTTTAATTTTTAATTTTTAATTTTTTATTTTTTTAAACACAAAAATAATAAAAACAGTATAAAAATTAAAAAAGATAATACACTAATATAATATAAAACTTTTAAAAAATAATATAGAAATCGAAAATAATACAAAAAAAATTAATACATAAACACAATAATCATAATTAAAAATTATAACTATATTTTTTATTATTTTTTAACCACAATAACCCTAAATTTTTCTTTATCTCTTTCTTGTAAAGTCAACATGAGAGAAGAAGAAAGAGTTAACTAGAGTAGCCATACATTACAGAAATCGATCTTTATACTAATATATTGAAATCCACGTAATGGCAGGCTATTTTTTAACCAGCCAATACAAGAAGAAGATGCTGCTGCAAAGCTAGAAATGAACCCATCAAACTGTTGGTTCTTTGCACCCTAAAAACTGAAACGCCTCCTAAAATCCAGATAGTTCTCTAGTCCCACTAAATTCTAAGCAATCTAAACAAACAAGGTAAACTTAAATTGACATGGGTGATCTTCATAGTATTAGAAACACAAATCAGAAATATTTAAGCCTATTTCTCAAAATCCAAACAAGATCTCTAAACTCAACTCTTTCAACGAATTCAGAATATGACACACAAAGATAAATCACTGCAGCAAAACAATTCCAATAATAACATAAAGTAATCATAAACTAGCAGAGAATGGAAAACCAATGGAAAAAATTAAAAGTACAGAAAAAAAATTGGATAACGGGGAATGGAAAATTGAAGAAGGACAGGGTACCTGGATCAAAAAGAGAGGCCTTTGACTTATTTGGGATGGGAAGTGAAGTCCTGAAAAGACAAACAAACGAAGAAGAAGAAGAGAGGGTGGAAGGCCGGAGATTGGGAGCTAGTCAAAAGAGCAAAAACCGATGTCAGAGGTTGTCTCTTTCAACACAACAAAGAAGAATAAAACTACAAGACCAAGGCAATATGCCCATGGCGGCATCTATGATGTTGATATAGACTTTTACTTTTACGTTCCAATTAGAATAACGAATAACAGCAAACAAAAAAGGACAATACATATACTAAAACAAGTGCAAAGGGGATATTATACGTAAAATAGGCAGCATGAGATCAAAGAAGTAACTCGCAACAATGAGCCGGTGTCTGTATGTCCGTCTCTCCTTGTCAGGTTACGTGAAAATCTACGAGTATGTTTTATACGGTTGACGCGTAGCACCAGCAAATTTTGTGCGACTCTATTTTCTGCGCTGTTTGGTATTTTCACTGTTTTAAATATTGCATTGCCATTGGTATTGAATTTAATTTTTGGTACAGTACCATATCGAATCGATCAAACATTATTTCACATAATTTTTTAAATTATAAAATAATTTTTTAATACATTATGTTATATACTTTTAAAACTTTATTTTAGAATTTTCTACTTTCATTTTTTATTAATTCATATTTTTTAAAAATTATAAATATAAATATGAATGAATAGGTCATTTATATCGTATTAAAAGATTAATAATATAAATATAAATTAATAGAGTATTCATTAATTAGAGGTTAAAAATAAATTGATTCTTCAATAAAAATAATCATCAAATAATTTATGTTTCAAAAATTAAATAAAAATATTTGTTATACAAAAAACATAAAATTGACTCTTTAATAAAATAGTCATGAATAATTTAGACATCAAAAATTAAATAAAATACTTATTAGTATAAAAAATAAGAAAAAAAAGTTAGAACGGTCCAAAATAGTGAATATCTCATAATAAATAATTTCATAATAACTTAAAACCCAATAAATATTAGCTGAAAGCTTATGGAATACAAATACAAATAGAATATATAAAGCTAATAACGCATAAAGATGAACTTGTTTTAACTGTAACATAGCTTTGTTACTATCATATTTTCGAAATTTATTATTGAAGTTCATTCTTACTCTTATCTAATTTAATAGTAATAAAGTTAGAATGAAACATTTTTGTTAAAAAAAAAGAAACTTTACTACTTCACTTTGCACAAAAACAAAAGAAACTTTACTAGTACTTTAAAAAAGTTGACCTATAAAAGTTGAATTTGAACTTTTCTAAAAAAAAGTAAACAAAGGATAAATCTAAGACCATACATATTTCAAGCATATATGTTTTCTTCCCTACCACATAGCCGATGCTTTTCCTATTGAGTCTATAACACATACTTTACAACCAAACTTGTTTTCTTCTTAAATTTTCTGCGTCTTCCTTTATGCATCCAAATGGTAATACCAAGGTGCAGGTGGCTCGTGTTAGAAATAATTAGACTAATTAATGTTTATCTTGTTTGTAACATTGTTTAGTTAGAATTCTATTAGTTAGAGTTTTAGATAGAGTAGTATTAGGTGTTTGAGTTTTAGTTCAATTATAATTTGTGTTCTATAAATATGTTTCAAGTTTATGAATAAAGCTGAGTTGAATTTATGTGAGTTTGTTAATTCACTCTAACGGTGGTATTAGAGCCTAAAAGGAGGTTTTATTTTTGTGTAATAACAAAGCTTGAGTGTAGGTTAAGGGTTAGGGTCTCTTTTTTTTGGTAACCTCAGTCTTTGAGAAAATTCGTCGAGCACCTACTGTGCAATTAGAGATAAAGGGTTTTGGGTAAGGATTTTTTATGTTAGGACATTGCCTTTTGAGAGTTGTTTTTTTCTTATCGAACACCTGCTGTGTAGAGAGAGTAAGAATGTCCTTTAGTCAAACACTTGGCCTGCAGCTTCAGCCTTTTATTTCTTTTCAAAAGAAGGTCTTTGAGAGCTTTCCTCGAACACCTTAGAGTACGTTTAGTTGAGTTGTTGGTTGTGGATTTTAATTGTGATGTTTCTATTTTTGTATTCGATTTTGTGTTTTTTTCGGTTTCTGTGCTATTTTTTAATTTATATATTTAAAAAAACAGGAAACAAAAACTAAAAATAGAAACTCAACTAAACAAAGCCTTAGGTGTAGGTTCGTATCCTCTTTAAAAAGCAAGATATTTCTCTGCCCATCTCCGTTGCTACCTAGAAGCCATCGTTGCGCCACGTGCTCCACTCCTTTGATTGATTGTTTTGCCGTCGAGTATGTAGTTGTTAACCAGATTTGGTTCTTCCACCGCCTATCGTCGCCATCGTCTTTGACAATTGGAGTCACTGCTAGTGTAGTGTTGTTGTCGCCAGTTCCCCCAGATCTTGAGTTCTTATTATGTTTCTAGAGTTCTTGTTGTGTTTTGTGGAAGAAAAGGGGAGAGGTAAAGAACTGCCTCAAGGAAGGGAGAGCTACAGGTGGAGAGATCGTTGTTTTTCAAAACCAGAAAGAGACATGAAGGAAGAAACATAAAGGTTATTGAAAAAGAAAACAGAGAAGTGGCTATGACTCAAACTAAGGACCTGGTGGACAAAAAGAAGCCATCCGATCCATTAGACCACAGGTGCAATTACGATTATTCGTGTATAAAATAAAAACTTAAAGCAAGATTTCAACTAGTTTTGAGTTTAAGCACATGAAATTGGATTGAAAGTTTATGTGAATTTGATAATTTTTTATTGGTTTTGGAGTATAGTAGCAATAGAGGGAGATAATTTTATTCAACTGGCGATTCCGAGTTTTGATCGACATTATGATCATTGGAGTATCTTGATAGAAAATTTTGTAAGGTCAAAAGAATATTGACAAGTTATTTTAGAAGGATTTGTTGAATCAAAAGTCGATGCAATTTTGACAAATGTGTAAAAATCAGAACTTAAAGGATTATGATTAGAGGATTTAAAGGTGAAGAATTACCTTTTTCAAATAATTGATCGTTCAATTTTGGAGACTATACTTTCCAAAGAGACTTTGAAGCAGATTTAGGATTCTATGAAAAGAAAATATCAAGGAACTACAAGGGTAAGAAGACAACTTCTTCAATCACTTTGCCAAGAATTCGAGTTATTTCGCATGAAGGTTGGAGAATCAATTTCAAATTTTTTCTCAAGGAAAATGGAAATTGTCAACAAAATGCATGTTTATGATGAAAGGATGGAGGATGTGACTGTAGTCAAAAAGATTCTTCGTTAGATGACACCAAAGTTTAATTACATGGTTTGTTCAATTGAAGAATCTAAAGATCACGATTGTCTTTCACTAAATGAATTGCAAGCTTCTCTGTTAGTTGATGAGCAAAAGATGAAACAGCAAGACGAAAATGAAGAACAAGCATTAAAGGTTTCATTATAATGTCATTTTTTGACAAGTAAAAGACAAAATAAAGGAAGAGAAAGAGGAAGAGGTCATGGTAAAGGAAGTAGAGAATATGATCGAGAAGAAGAAGATCGAGAAGAATTTCACCAACATCCAGAAAATCAATATTAAGGAAATAGAAAAGGTCATAGAGGCTACAAATCAGTAGATAAGTCAAACGTAGAGTGTTATAGAAGTAATCATTATTGTCACTACCAATCAGAATGTCGAACTGATGAAGATAAGTCAAACGTGGAATGCTACAAATGTCATAAGTATGGGAACTATTAAAATGAGTGTAAGACAAAGTTGTATAACGATAAAGGCGAAAACTCCAATTTTGTCAAAAAGGAAGAGGAAGTATCTTTGTTAATGGTCAGCAATACCAAGGAAGAATTAAATAACCACGTACGATATCTTGATACATGATGCAGAAATCATATGTGTGGAGTTAAATCAGTCTTTTTAGAGTTGGATGAGTCATATAGAGATGATGTGAGATTTGGCAACAACTCTAAAATTGCAGTGATGGGAAAAGGAATGGTAACAATCAAATCTAAAAATGGTACCATTCATAGTATTTCTAATGTTCTTTATATGCCAGATTTGAAATCCAACATGCTTAGCGTGGGCCAGTTGTAAGAAAAAGGATATGAGATTGTTATTAAAAATGGAGTTTGTCGCACGATTACTCAAATCAAGATGACCGAGAATTGCATGTTCCCATTGCATCTTTATATCGCTAGTCATACATGTTTTTAAACAAGATTAAAGACTGATACAGAAAAAATTGAAACATTGCATGAAATAATGGACAAAAAGATTGAAGCTTAGAATGAAGTTAAAAGATTGTTGAATTCTATGTAAAAAGAAGATGAAGCCAAAGTTATTACTGTTGACGATCATATTTCATGACTTAAAGATGAGCTAGTATAATTAAACAAGTCCTTGAAGATGAAAGACAATGCGCACTAAAATATAGAGATAAGTATCTTGCTACCAAGAAAGACGTTGATATACAAGAAAATCGTATGAATCGCCTCCAAGATGAGATTGTGGAAGTAAAGAGAAAATATGAAGATAGTTTTCAAGTATCAGTAAAGCATAAGGAACTTCTTCCAAAAGAGTAAGTTGAGGTTGTCAAGTCTAAAATGCAAAACTTAAAAGGTTTCTATCAATAATGATAATGATTTGGAAACATCTATGAATTCACAAATGAAAGATAAAGCTAATTATACTCTAATGAAGACAACGAATATTTTATCGAAAGAGAAGTGATCACGCATTAAGAAAAAGAAGACTATATCGAAACGAAAAAGTTGAAACTCTAGAAAATTCATTTGATTAGTGTATTGGTAAATTGAAAATATAATTTTTCAGTTTAAGGGAGGGTGTTATAAATAATTAGATTAATTAATTTTTTTCTTGTTAGTGACATTATTTAGTTAGAGTTTTAGTTAAAGTAGTATTAGATCTTTTAGTTTCAGTTCAATTATAAATTGTGTTCTATAAATATGTTTCAAGTTTATGGATAAAGTTGAGTTGAATTTATGTGAGTTTGTTAATTCACTTCAACAACTTGGGCATGTAGCTGAGAGCACAGTTGGCCAGGTGCTCAAGCAGCATAGAGCGCAGGTGGCTAAGAATGCAGATGGTAGGGAGAGTGACTGTCAGCACAACTGAATATTGAAGCAAACAGGGGAGACGAGATAGTGAGAACTGGGAAACACATAAATAGAGATTCGAGTTAGGGAGATTAACATCATAGAAACATAGATTCAAGTTAGGAAGGTTAACATTTTGTGTATTTTTCATTTAAGTCCCAGTAGAATATCGGAACTAAAATACTGCCAAGTACTTACCGGAAAGTTTGGTACAAGCCAGTATTAATATTTGAAATAGTTATAAGAGTTTTTGGCCAATACCGACCGGAACAGAACAGAAATAAAAACCTTAGTCGTTACAACAATCAAGTTGGTTTCTTGCAAGCAAAAATTTTTAAGGGAAAAAATGAACTATCTTACATTATTTTCTTTTATTATCAAGATTATTCTTAGAAAATCAAAAGAGAAATACTTGATATGTTACACAAGATACCATCAAAAAATCAAAAAATGCAATACATAGCCAATTTTAAAGGGAAATTACCTACCATATTAGTTTTTAATGTCTTTCTATATATTTTATAAACAGAAGTAGGACTTTAGTTGCATATTCATTGAACGTAGTGTAATACTTCTACATGTTGCTCTCGTAGATGTTAGAAGATAAATATATTTTGGATATACTTAAGATATTTGTGTTATTGTATTTAGGGAAACATGAGCTACAAATATTGTAAAGATCTATTGTAATTGACATATATATATATATATATGTATATATATATATATATATGTATGTATGTTTGTACCCATCAAAGTGAATGAAAGGGATGTGACAAAACACCACAAATCTCTATTATTATGAAATTCTTCATGATATCGAAGTAAGGTACAAAATTAATCCATTTATCATGAAAAACATAGGGAATAATAAGGTAGTGACATTAAGAAGAATGAGAAAGGCGTGAGTGGCAAGAAGCCACCTATGACTAATCTAATGTCACTGTACTATTTGACTACAAATGATCTTAGCTTGATTATCATCCCGTAACATTAAATAGTAATAATTATGATGAATAGAAAGGCCATAAGGAACGTGCTCAAAGCAAAGAAAAAACTTGAGTTTCTTAGTAGAAAAGTTAAGAAGTTATACCTATCGTCAATTGAGTATGATGATTGGTGTACTATTAACATGATGTTCAGAGAGTGGATATTTAGCACTATTAACTCATTCTTAGGATCAAGGCTAGCACAAAAGGATGAGATTAAATATTTGTGAGAAGAATTGAGGAAATGATTTTCTGTTAAAGATGACATGACAATTTATCAATTGAAGCATAAAATTGCTAATTGTAAGCACGAAAGATAGTCAGTTACTTCTTACTATAGAAAACCGAGGGTTAAATGGGAAGAACTTGTAACCTATACTAGAAACATGACATGCACTTATTTAAGTTATACATGCAATATGATGAAGGAACTAATGGAAGAAAGGAAAAAAGAAAAAGTGTATCAGTTCCGAATGGCGCTTAATGACATGGTATATAGGACAATTCGATCTAGTATCTTAAGCATGATTTTGCTATTGATTCTGAATAAGGCATTTTTAATTATCACCATAGAAGAGCAACACCAACCAATAGTAAGAACATATAATGTAAAAGGTGACATTATTGTTTTTACTATGATTGCAGAATTAAAGATGAAAGGTGCTAGTAATAATGGTACAAAAAAATCTTATACTCATTACTATAAATCAGGATATGAAGCAATAAATTGCTTATACCTAGTAGGGTATTCTGATCAAGGGTATTCTCTTATTATAGAGGTGGCAAAAATGCAAAAGGAATATTTCTATAGAAGAGAAAGTATGCACTAGATATTATTTTTTAATGCAGGTAACTTGGTGCAAAATTGATTGGGTTTTCTATAAATCAAAATCATGGTCAACAATGGGAACAGAAAATAAAAATTAATATGCAAATAAATATAGGCATTTGATCTATCTAACTAGCTCAAGGCTTGAACTTAGTTATTCTGTATAATACTTCCATTCAACTGTATATATATATATATATATATATGTATGTATATCTTTCTTTTTCCTCCTATCTTTTCTAATTTTTCACTTTAACCTTTCACGTCTTCATCCTATTACTCCATTCTTTATCATTGGTGACTTTAGCCAGCCAAACACATATACCAATTAACTCCTCTCATCGAACCTATTTTAACTATACCCATTTTTCCCTACAATAAAACTAGAATCATCATAAAAATCTAGAAGCAAAATATGTTAAAACTCAAATTTTCAATCTGACATTGCCATCATTGGACTTGCCTCAATATTAAGAGTAAAAATATTAAGGTCCCATCGCTAACCACCACTTAGATTGCTACTGATTGATAAAAAAATAAGTTAAGGTTCTAAAAGAACTTTTTCTTCAATTCATTCAAACTTGTTGAAAATTTGAGTTCCTTCCAATTATAAAAATCATCTTACTTTTCAAGACTTTTCAATTGGTATATAAAGTGTTAAGTTCTAAAATCACAAAATTTTTTGATCATCGAAAGAATATTTTTTGTGACTGGAAGAATATTCTAATCATTGGAGTTAGTGTTCTGACGACCTTTTTGACAACTTTTTTTTAAAATCTATAATTCATTCATAGTGGTTTGTGAATTAAAAATTGCAGAATGTTTAGGTATGAATAAAAATGATAACCTAATTTTATAATTGGATCATTATTATATGCCTAATAAACCACATGTTGTTAATTGACTCTGATAACTTGTAAATAATGTTGATTGAAATATTTCTTTTCCTACTTTCTAGGTATATCAAAAGCGAAAGCTATGTCTCGAGGCTTGGCCAGAGGAATGCATCAATCAGGTAAATTGATAACCATTGAACTTAATCCAATGTTGTTATGGATGATAAAATATTAATATAGGATATACATCTTTATTTATATGCACATGGATATGATGAAATACCTATTATTTAGATATTTAAGCGGATACATATGGATTTGGATACTTAAATATATTGCATGCATGAGTTTGATTGATTATGTGATTGATATGCCGGCTTTTGTGTGTATTATATGTTGATTTGTGAATATGAAGGAAAAATTTGTAATACGTGCTACTTTATGGGTTTACATCAAAATCCAATGCACACTAGTTTGATCATGAGAGATATTGTGATATTTCATAATATTGAGATATGATACGCATCAATCTTGGTTGAAGCTTGACTCCCGGTCGAGTCCTTATTTGATATATATATATATATATATTTATATGAATATGATTTTACATGTATTGATTAAAGGTTAGATTGATGGTCATACTTACCTTCCTGAAATCCTTTTAGACTAAGAGAACCATATGATTATTAGGAGTATAGGCGTATGATTAAGCTGTTGGTAATGCTTTACTCCCCGCAACCATTAATGGTTTAATATTCTAAGGATTATCTTTGAAAATTAGGGTCCTACAAATACTCTTTTTCCACAATTAATTGTGCAATAGTTGTGAGATGATATAAATTTATTCAGTAAGATTTGACTCTCCTCAATCTCTTTTTTAGATTAGTTGCCATCGACCTCGCAACAATAACTTCGGAGGAGTGACAATTGTATCATGTATTTTTCTTATTCACTATAGGTTGTTCTTATAATTTAGGGTTCGCATTAATATGATTAGGATTATTGTAACTTTTCTTCCTATATTGTATATTCATTGTTTATGTCTTTATGCGTGTCTGTGTTATTATTTCATCTTTCTTGAATTTTGAACATATATTTGTTATTAGTAGGAGGCTTACATATGATCTAAAAACTTTAGTTCTCAGGTCTCACGTTGTGACACTCTGTGCATGTTATGGTACGGTTGATATAAGAACTATGACAAGACCATTGTGAAGTAGTCTTTCATGTGTGTGCTACTTGAATCAAAATCCAGAACCAAGAGTTTTCTTGCCATTTAATTGTGATTTATAGTTGTATGGTTATTATGATTTAGGTTAAGCAAGTTACCCTTCAAAACAGAATTTATTGACTGGTTTTTTTTTCATGTTGCTTGGTCGATTGTCAATATCCTAAAAGATTAAAAAAAATAACAAATAGTATTTCAATCTTCTACTGAGGTAGAATACCTCTTTATGGCAACGACAACTTACAAGCTTAAGTGGCTTCGAACACTTTTACATGATCTTATAATGATGTGTCCACAGCCTTTGCAATTGTTTTGTGACAGTCAAGTGATAATTTATATAGTTCCAAATTTGATATTTCATGAACGTGCAGAGTACATTGAAGTGAATTATCATTTTATTCTAGATAATGCAAGTAGGTAATATTACAAGTCACGGGCTAATATATAATCAATTAACATATGTATTGACAAAGGCATTTGATAAGAAATAATTTGACTACCTTCTTCACAAATTAGAATTTGAAACCTTCACGTGTCCATTTAAGAAAGGGGTGTTAGGAGACATATATATTTCGGATATGTCTAGGATATTTGTAATATGTTTAAGAGATTTGTGATAATTGTATTTAGGAAAATTTGAACCGTAAATAATGTAGGAATCTCTTGTAATTTGCATACATATATATATATATATATATATATTTCTTTGGATATATATATATATATATACACCCACAAAATATATATATTTTGTAGTGACCGCACGCTACAAAATTTTTATACCCACAAAATTTTTCAGTAGATATTAAGATTGGTCCATCATCGATCTCACAACTGCAGCTAATAGTACCTATTCCGAGCATATGGCTCCATCTATATAGCTATAGCTTGGTAGTTATGCACCTGTATGCGAGGAGATGAGATTCTTTAGAATTTATTAGTCTGGAGTACAAAATATAGTAATTCATCAGGGCGTGTGAGGATGAAGAAGAACAGGAAGTCCTTGTTGTGGTATTGGCATAGGGTTGACAACGATCTTCTCGTCAGGAATTAGCTTCTGAAACCTAAATCTTTTCACCAAATTGTGCATGAATACCAGTATTTCCAGTCGAGCATACTCTTTTCCAGGGCACATCCGAGGTCCTCCACCAAACGGAACATACGTGTATGGTGCTGGCCCGTTTCCTTCAAATCGACGAGGGTCAAACTTGTCTGGTTCAGGGAAGTACTTTGGACTTCTGTGGGTTGAACATGCACTCCAATACAACTGCATGAATACGACGTCAAGTGTAAAAATTGTTAGCAATTTCAGATTGATAAGACTAAATCAATAAAGATAAGAATGAATCCTGTCTGAGATTGATAAGACTAAATGAATAAGCATAAGGAAGAATCCTATCATTGACCTTCCAGCCCTTTGGAATGGAGAAACCATTAACGACGAAGTCGTTGATGGCTTCTCTAAAAGCACCTTGAAGGGGAGGAGCAAGTCTCATGACTTCAGATGCTACGTTCCACGAATATTTCATCTTCTGTATGTCGTTCCAGTTCAACAACTCTCCTGGTGCTTTTGCTTCTGCTATCTCCACTTGTTCTGTATAAGATTAAATCAAATGACTATTCTTCCATCGAAGAACAAAGAAACAAATACTTATGTATAGATAGACATGACTGTTAATGAGTAATACCCTTATAAACATGCTCGTAAATGTGGGGGAGTTCCGCAAGAGACTTGGCAATGAAGGTACAGGCAGCACTAGCTGTATCGTGTCCACCAATCAATAGTCCGAGGATCTTGTCTGCAATGTCTCTCTCGTTCATGTACTTTCCGTCCTCATCACTTGTCCTCAACATGTGGGACAATAGGTCCTGTGTCGGCGAAGCCTTTCCCTCTGCCAGATCGATCTTTCTTCGCTGGATAATGGCAAGAAGTTCATTCCTTATAAATTTTGAGGCGTTAATGGCACGACGAAAGGGAGTTCCAGGCACATCAATGGGGACAGAAATAATTCCAGATGCCAGAGGGTAGAAATGGTGGTAGAGTGTAGCTATGCGTTCAGGGTCTTCAAGGCTTATAAACAATCGACAAGCCAGACGGAATGTATAGTTCTTAGCAAGAGGGAAAACGACGACTTTTTCTTTGTTTTCCCATTCGGAGGCAAAGTGTCTGCGTGCTATAGCATCCATAACGCCGATATATCTCTGAAGAGCCTCAGGTTTCAAGAACTCAGGGAGCATTCTGCGCATTTTGATAGCTTCTTCTTTGGATGAGGTCTGAAGAGAAGACGGAAAGACCTTATTGACGGAGTCGGGCCACCATGAAACTACAAGCCTTTTCTCATTGGAGAATAAGAACTTGTGAGCTGTTGCACCGCACATCACCACAGTAGGCTGGCCTAGAATATTGGTTTTGAAAACCTCAGAGGAATATTTAGAAATTCGATCAAACACGAACTTCTCAGGATGGCCTTTCCATCCTGTGGACAGGAATTCAAGGCTCTCTCCTAAGTAGGGAAGACCAGGTTTGCCTGGAGGAAGAGTGGCATTGCTGTATTGAGATCTATGCTTCTCAAATACCACGTATAGAAAAAGAGAAATCAAGGAGAACAAGAGAAACAAGAGGGCGAGGAAGAAATTCTCCATAGTTGATGATATTTTGGGTGCTTCTTAGCTTTTGTGTTTCAGAAATACTTAATATCTGTGGCGGAGAGGAGAAGTATGGATGAAACCAGAAGAGAGGAAGTATGTTATAATCATGAGCTGTGATCTTTTTAGTGGGAAGTAATTAGAGACAGCCAAGAAGAGATAAAATGCGATCGATATAAGAGGTGGAATGACAACCACGTAGGGAAAAAGTGACAAACGTGTGCAAGAAGATGAACAGTGTCTCTTTCATGGCGTCTGAATGCAAGAGATATCAAATGATATGTGGCTTTCCCTCTTCACTAATGAACAAATCCTCGTCTGTTTCACTGTGTGAATGGGGGACAGACACCAAAATCTCTCTACCCACTGCTCTATTATCCATGTTTCGTTGGCCTATGATCACCGGTGCTTCATTTTCATTCGCGCACCAGATTTTTTTTTTTTTCCTTTGTAATTAATTTCTGACTTGCTTTTTGGTGTTATAGTAGTTAACAGAGTCTATATTCTTAAGCTATCGCCTTCCTGGACGTCCCTATATCTAAAACTGGTAAAGCCTAGAGATAGCTACTTTGAGTAAGTTACTTTGAGTAAGTTTATTAACATCCTTATTCTTGTTTTTTATTATATATATTATATTAATTTTTATGTATTTTTATAATTTTTATATTTTAAAAAATAAAAATCGAAAATCGAAAATTAAAAGTTATAATAATAATAGCCTTTGCTAATTGCTACTTACAGTTGTGCATAGTGAAGAGGAGGAGACCACCCTATGAAATCCATATAATTATACCCCCACATTCTTAAATAAGAAAGCTTTTTCGTCAAGAGAATAGGGATCTGAAGTAGCCATTACGAGCTGATAGGATTGCCATCCATGCACGTGGAGTAACAGTACGTAATTACCAAAACTACGTGAATTAGTGGACATATCGAACGTGAAAGGGATGATTAAACTCTTATTCAAGCAGCAAATGCCAAGTTTTTGTTGCATATTACAAAGGAAAACCATGTATGCTATGCATGGAGCTGTATGCAGAGCAGCCCTCGCAGGCTCTACTTTCCATCTTAATTAATTTTCAGGAGACTCGCCTGTATATCGAAGCAGGGTGAAATAGCACGTATAGAAAGCAATTTTTGTCCATTTTATGCTTATTAATTACTATAAATATTACTTTTAATTTTTAGTAAATTTTCTAGTTACAATGCTAGGTATTCCGTATATGCTCATTTCACTCACATTTTGGATCCATTTATAGACTTTTGAAAGACTAACAATAAGGTACGGAAATTTATGAGTGATTATTTCTTGAATATTTTAGCTCGTTAATTTGTAAACTTACCACTATACAATGTTATTTAATTAAAATTTAATGATTGCTCAATTTTATTTTGTCAACAAAACATTAAAACATATGCTATTAATTACTAAATTATAAAAAATTTCTAAGAATAAATTCAATTTTAGATTATTTAGAAAACGGTTCCTAGGTAGTCTTGTGTAATTTACTTACAAATTGTAGTTAAATAGTTTTAATACGATATAATATCTTTAGCGTTATAAAAAAAAATAGAATTCTTTCAATTTGCTATCCCACTTGCATGTAATCTTAATTAAGAAAAAATAAAATAAGAAAAGAAAGAAATTGAGGGCCACAAAGCTGTAGTGACAGAACCGCCCTGCAACTATCCATACGTAAACAATTTTTCAATACGTAAACAAACTACACGTGGTCGGCGAATTTCGTGTAAATGTGTAAAGAATCAAAGCGTTTCGTGCTTCAATTATAAATATGCAAGTATGGCAACATCAAGACTTGCTTTCGTGCTTTAATTATACTGTTTTGTCCCTTTACGGAAGAATCTTGGTCCAATAATGCTTCACGAATCATTTCCAGAGACTTGTGCAGATATTATAAGAAGCCAAGTGGAAATAAAAGAAGAATATGTGGACGTTCGAGCAAATATGATGTCTAGGCATCATTAGAGGATAGCAAGAATTTACTCTATTCATTAATATATAGTGGTACTAATGTTTTAAAAACCAAATTAGACATTAAATCAGTAAAAAAAGCAATTTTAAGATTTATAGGTTTAATTGATATTAGATTATTATAATATCAATATAAAATCAGTATAGATTATTAAAAAAATATAAATTATGATAATAAGTTTACAATATGATATGAAAATTAAATATATAAGTGAAATAAAAAGGAAATACTAATATTTATTAATATGCAATTAATTAATGATGATCTTAACTAAAATTATATATAATATAAAATACTAAAATAATAGTAATAATTAAAATTATATTTTAAAATGTTGTGTTTCATTATCGTCAAAACTTCAAATTTTCAACATTATATAAAGAATCATAAATCACGCTTTTATCTACAGTTTTTATATTAACATTTTCTGCTATATTTCAATAAATTATATAAAGATATATAAATAGTTTTTTGAAGTAATATATTATACTTTTAAAATGAGACAGTAACGAATTATCAGTAAATGTTATTAATTCATTCATCGTGACGAATATTTTTTTAATAAATCGTTCTTTTAAATTCACTATAATCAAGATCGAGTAATGACTCTTATTCCTCGATTAAAAAATTAGTATGGTCAAGACAGTCAATATCAATTAGAACATATATCCTCTTTGTACTAAGCACAATAAGTAAATAACAAAAAATTTATAAAATCAACAATGAAAGGTATAATTACATAAAAATAAAATTCAAAATTTCCTATTTTTCATCCTTATATTGTAAGTATCATAAATAAGATCATTAAGTATTTGATGACCTAAACAATTTCACTTTTTTGTATAAATACGTTTAAAAATACTCAATTTTTGTTCATAACCTAATATAGAAGCTGTTTAACTGAGTAATTTAATAGTAAATTTTCTTAAAGTTAGAACATTTTACCAAACAATCTTAACCATTAATCTGTATTTTAAATTAAGAGTAATAATAAAACCATTCAAATTATTAATAAATAAAAATAAATTATGAAAATTTATTGATGCAAAAGAGTTTAAAGTTTACAAAAGAAATAAAAGAGGACAAGTTACTCAACCACAAGCTTTAATTTGGTGGGATGATAATTGGGAGTTGAATTGATAACAAATACAAGGGCTGAATTTTTGTTTCTGTTAGGATTTCTAATTTTGTTAGGATTTCTAAGTTTTGTTTGTCTTAGGATTTATTATTAGAAAGGGACTTTAGATATAGTATCCTTATTAGATTAGGACTTTATTACCTATTTAAGAATAAGGAAATCCTATTAGAATAGGATTCAAGTTTGGAATATAGTTAGGAAACCTTTTCCTACTAGGATAAGGATTCTATGGATTTTTTTCTATAAATATGCATGTAATCAGCCCTTCATGAAATAAGATGCAGATTTTATTTTCTCTAAATTTGAGTTTTCTATAGAAGGTGTGATGCTTTCTCCTAAGAGTGATTCTTAGACCCTAGGAGTGATTCCTAGTTTTCTACCCCATTATTTGCTCATCTATTCTGAAATTCCAGCAACCCTAAACCCCAATTTCTGCCCACAAAAACCCTAAAATCCTAGCCTAATTCCAGCAACATTAAACCCTAAATTTCCAGCCATCATAAACCTGAAACTTTAATAGCCTACCTTGAAATTCAATCCGGAAACTGATTTTCCAGCAACCTAACAACACCCAACAGCCCCTATTTTCTTAAACCCAACAGCCTATATTTTCCTAACTCTTGAGCGTTAAGCCCTAGTTTATTATTTATTCTACTCGTCCTACATCACCTTGTGTATGATAAATCTATCAGTTTGCCAACCGGTCTCTGGAACTTGTCTCTGTCAATTACATCCTCAGGATTGGCAGGGCTAAGCTTCACATTTGGTTCCAGTGGTGTATCAATAGCTTTACACCCTAATAACCTAGTTTCATCGAGTAAATCTAAGATGCACTTTCTTTGATTTACAATGATACCTTCTTTGATCTAGCAAACTCCATTCCTAAGAAATACTTTAGTGTTTTGAGGTCTTTAAGTTCAAAATCTTGAATTAGTTTCTTCTTTAGTCTTTGTATCTCAACCTCATCATCACCAGTGATGATAATATCATCAACATACACAATTAACATTGTTAGTTTGTCTTCTTCTGAAAACATGGTGTGGTCAGCTTGACTTTGACGATACCCATGATTTTTATAGCCTTTCCAAATCTGTCAAACTATGCTCTAGGGGGCTACTTTAGGTTATATGGAGATTTCTTCAGTTTATAGACTTTATTCAATCCATAGGTACCTTCAAAACTAGGTGGTAGACACATGAGCATCTCTTCTTCTAAGTCTCCATTTAGGAAAGCATTCTTCACATCTAGTTGGTGTAGTTGCTAGTCAAGAATTATTGCTAGAGAAAACAAAATTCTGATTGTGTTTATCTTTGCTATTGGAGAAAAAATTTTCTTGATAGTCTACTCCATAGGTTTCAGTAAACCCTTTAGTCACCAATCTCACCTTTCTCCTTTCAATACTACCATCGGCTTTAAATTTGACTGTGAACAGCCATTTGTACCTGACTAGCTTTTGGCCCTTAGGCATATTGTCTAGGTCTCATGTCCCATTCTTCTCTAAAGCATTCAACTCTTCCATTACAGTTGAGTACTAGTTAGGATCATCTAGGGCCTCCTAAATGTTCTTTGGAACGAATAGGTTAGTGACCTTAGTAACAAATGAACTATGATTTTTGGATAGTTTACCTTAGGATAAGTGTTTAGACAAAGGATGAGTAGTGCAAGACCTCTTACCTTTCCTAAGGGCTATAGGCCAATTATGATCAGCAGGTAATTCAATAGAGTTATCTATAGAAATATTAGATTTAGTTTCATTGACAATAATAGGCAAAGTAGCTGATGGAAGTGTTGCTAGGTTCAATCTCCAAGGAATGTGATTGGCCTTGAGTGGTATTCAGTTCTAGATCCCCTTATGCCTGAACTTTACTCCTTAGTTGATGTCACTTCGTTGTATAAATTAAAAGCTCATTGTTTTTGTCCTTGGGGATAGATTGTAGTGTTTTTCCCCCTGATGTAGGATCTCTATCATTCTGTATACATAGATTAGGTTGATTGACTCTAGCTTCAACTTGTGTTTCTAGGTTGTGTTCACTCTTTACTACTACTATTGTAGGTAAGGAATTAGGCATAATGTCCCGGAAATTTCCTTCCTCAATACCTTTACACTTCCCCTGAAGGAAATATTTCTAGTTTTCCAAAAAATTGATATATATAGAAACAACTGTTTTCCTAGTTATTAGATCGTAAGACTTGTAATCTTTTTTATTAAGGGCATAGCCTATAAACACATATTTGATAGCTCTAGGATCAAGTTTAGATTGTCCTGTTGACAGCCAAAAACTTTAAGAGGAAGATTAGAGAACATCATATTGTCAGGAAAACTCTTATGAAACACATTTAGTGGGGAGTTGTAGTTTAATACTCTGCTAGGCATTCTATTAATTAGATATGTAGCAATAAGAACAGATTCACCCCACAGATACTTAGGCATATTCATAGAGAACATTAGGGCTTTAGCTACTATCGTTAAGTGTTTATTTTTCCTCTCAGTAATACCATTTTGTTTTGAGGTGTTAACAAATGTTAATTGGTGAGGATCCCATTCATATACTTAGTTCCATTATCAGAGTGTAGAATGCATATTTTAGTTTGAAATTGTGTTTTAATCATGTTATAGAATTTTTGAAATATGTGAGCAACTTCCAATTTTTCACTTATTAGAAAAACCCAGCACAACCTAATGTGATCATCAACAAAGGTTACAAATCATTTTTTTCCATTGTTAATTTTTATCTTTAATGGACCCTAAACATCACTATGAATTAAGTAAAAAGGTTTAGAAGGTTTATAAGACTTCAAAGAGTAACTGCTTTTGTAATGTTTAGAAAGAATGTAGTCTTCACAAACAACCTTTGAACAATCAACATCTTTAAACATCTGAGGTAACAAAATTTTAAGATAATTAAAGCTAGGGGGGCCTAATCTATTATGCTAGAGTGGGATTTGATCCTTAATTGAGATAGAACAAA
>JAOXYD010000135.1:157717-175862 GCA_028565735.1 Pinacopodium congolense
TGTCTTTGGTAAGGACATTAGAATTTTTCTATACAACTCAACACTAGAGTAGGTCTTACCTAGACCTTTTAGCATACTAATAATATTGTTGAAACGAACATACATTGAAGAAATGGTCTCATCATGCATCATACGAAAAAGTTCATAATCATGAGGGAGCATACCTATTTTGTTCTCCTTGACTTGGTCAGTACCTTCATGAGTAATCTCGAGGGCGTGCCAAATGTCATATGTAGTTTCACACATAGCAATTCTATTATATTCTTTCATACTTAAGGAAGTATAGAATATGCATAGCTTTATTGTTTGAAGATATTGATCTCCTTTCATCTATACTCCACTCATTTTCTTTCTTTAAAACTAAAACACTTCCTACAATTTTGGTAAGCATTGTGTAAGGTTGAGTTACCATTATCCACAAATCTATATTCTTTCCCATAAGATATAATTATTCATATCAAAGTAAGGTGTTCTATGTGGATTATGACCATCTAGATTGTGTGAAGAACCTACAGTGTTCATAAAGTGTACCATTTTGTCTTTCCTCACTAATTCGTTAGAATTATCTAATATGAGACCTACGCTCTAATACCACTTGTTAGCCCTAAATGACACACCTAAAAGGGGGGTGAATTAGGTTCTTGAACTTTTAGAACAAATGAAAATATAGAAACAGTACTTTACGAAAGTAAAGTAAAAACAATTATGAAATAAATAATATCGAGGGTACTAGAAATTAACAAAGATTAATATGAAATATAAAGTCTAAAACTTACAACAAACTTACACTTCCTTTTTGGCTCAAGGATAACTTACTATTCTTTTTTAAGGCTCTAGAATAACCTTTTTGACAAATTGTTTTTATAGGCTTAAGAATAACCTCGAAATAATGAACCAATTTCTTACTAGTAGAGAAAATCACAAATCTCACATAAATTTGATAATCAATTACTCTCAAATACGCATATAACTCAAACTTTCAAAAAAACACTTGATCAAACTTATAAAACTTGTATTCTGCGTAATAATTCTATATTTTTCTTCTTGCTTTCTCCATATATTTATAGTGCAAAAATATTGAGTTAGCTGTTGGAGTATTCGTCGCTTACTGAAGTATCCGTTGGCTCAGTTAATGTCTTTTGATCGTTGGACATCTTTGTTATCGTTGGATATATTTTCTATTCGTTTGAAAAATATTCTATCCATTGAGTAATATGGCCGTTGTGCCTTGTTCGATCAACCGATCTATTAAACTTTGTTCATTTGACTAATCAATAGCCATCATTTAGTCGACCAATCTTCTTTCGGTCAGCTGATCACCCTAAATCGCTCATTCGGTTGATCGTCTTACTTCGTTCGGTTGACCAATCCTCCGTCAGACGACTGATGCTTCTCTAAGTGCTATAGTTCAATCGACCGATCCTCTGTATTTGGTCAGCCGATCCTCAGTCTTCAACAAGCATCCATATTTATCTAAACTTTCATTTTCTTCACCAAACCTATTTTTAAACACACTTAGCAAAGATATTAGTAAAAATAGATGTTTTGTCATTATCAAAATTAGGTGGAACCTTCCTTGGTTCAACACTCACCAAATTCCATACATAGAAAACCTTACAAACATGCGTACCCTACTCAACATGCAGCTATGCCCACCAATGCTTCTACTTCTAGAAACTTGTCTCCCTCCCTCGGTCTCTCGCAATTTCAGATGGCAAGGCTTTCAATTTAGGGTCTCTCTCACAATGTCTACACAATCAAAGGCATTACTTATATTAATCTTTCATCATGTGCGTCGTATCTCATACATTACACATAACAATTTAATCACAGCTCACCAATTTAGAATTTTTCAATGCATTGTGAAAACTAAGGGATACACCAACAACTTGTACATGTCTTTGTCAATATGGCTATTCTAGGATGTAAATCCTCTAAACTACTCTATAAAAACCTATCATAACAACAATGAATGATGAATATAAAGGAGTAAAGGAAATTGGCAACATTGTGTGACTATTTCCCTAACCATAACCTCCCTTTGTAAGTCAGAAAATGCAAGTTACAAAGTGATTAGTCAACGAGGAGAGTGTACTCGTAAATTTGGGATTTCAGTCTCGAGGGTTAGGAGTCTTATTTAAAAAATAAGAAACAACCATCTCAAATACATAACATAATGAACTTATTGCCATGCTATTGAGGAAACCACAGAGTGAGAGGTGAACGAAGACCTAGTCAATGAATGAAATTAGGGTTTCAAATATAAAATCTATTGAATCATTTGTTCGACAATCAACGATTAATAATAAAACACATGGGTTTGGGGTTATTTTTTTCATACAACCCCGATAGAATAGCGTAATTTTCAATAAAAGACATCTTACATTAAATAAATAAACAAATCGTCGACAAACACAGTCTAGGGCTAACACATACCTCCTTAAACATTTGGGTGTGATCATCCTTATCTTTTTCTTTGCCGTACAATTTTGTACCTTTGTTATGTCCAAACCTTTACTGTAGATCTCTTCTTCAACTACATGAAGAAGGGGACATGAACAACACCATCGTATTGGGAATACTACATCAAAACTGCACTTCACTGGACTCTGATACTTATGTGTCTCCCTTCGCTACATTATTTAGTTGAAACCCTAGCTTTACATATCTTCTGTGTGTGCTACATGAAAGGCAAATGGACATTCACACTTCTAGATGCTTCTCAAAACAATGCTCCAAATTGAACTCAAAGCAATTAAGCTTAATTTATTGTTTTATCCTTTTGCCCCGATTTCTCTTTTACCGTACCTTAGTAACTCATTTACAATTTTAACATCTCTTCTTTTTAAGTAGATGATATCAACTATACTTCCTGAAGTGGGGCACGACTAAATAGGTTTTTCCCTGCTTATATAACTATACTTTGGTATTCATTTGAAAAAGTAATGTCATAATTTCAATTATATATTATTTTTAGCGGGAATGATCAAATCAAATCGACTATTCAAACTCTTGATATCTATATGATCACATAATAACAGAAATTTTTCATTCACATCATCTTGCCATAGATTGTTGTTTGTTGGTTTCATATTTCAATCAGATCCAATTTCATCAAATATTTGTTATTATTATATGATTTTGTGTGGTTACTGTTGAATGGAGATGCCTTTAATCCGGGGACTACATTCATGGTGGTTTGTTTTAGTATTGAAGGCCGCCACCACCAACAATTTGTTTCTCCTCACTCTATTCAAGGTATCCTCTTTTTTGGGTTTTTTTTTCTTTTTAATTTTTTTCACCAAGTTTGTGAATAAATTTCTTTTCTTTCTCATAATCTTCAAAAAATGAATGCAGTAATTTCTTACTTAGACTTGGATTTGTAGCAATAATCATTTTTCTATGGAGGGGATTATAGAATTCCAATAAATACATAATCCTTACTGTTTTGAAGCAGGACATGAATGTGATCACTCGCCAAGTAAATTGAATAGGCCAGGTTCATCGGAGATCAAAACCATGAGTGCCACCATATCAGGCCCCCGTAATGTTACCGATCTTCGTCGGGATTCTGGATACACCAATGTGAATATTTTTACATACCAGGAGATGACATTGGCAACTAAAAATTTCCAACCCGATTTGATTCTTGGTGAAGGTGGTTTTGGTGTTGTTTATAAGGGAATCATAGATCAGAGCGTGAGGCATGGTTACGAGACAACTACTCATGTTGCCATTAAGGAGCTTAATCCCGATGGATTACAAGGTGACCGAGAATGGCTGGTATTTTTCTCTCTAAATCACCGGAATTTGCTTTCTATACATGGATTTTATGATGGTCATGTGATGTCACAATGGAGGGGAGACCTCAAGTACTGCATTTTCTTAGTTTTTCCTTCCATTAGCTTTTAAGTTTTGTCAACTTCTGTTTAAATCTACTGTAATTACTATAGCAGTGTTCATCTTGCAGGCAGAAGTTAACTATTTAGGTCAACTGAGTCACTCAAATCTTGTGAAGCTTATTGGGTATTGCTGTGAAGATGAACACAGGCTGATAGTCTATGAATACATGGCCAGTGGGAGCCTGGAAAAGCATCTTTTTCGGAGTAAGTGGCTTTACTAGGAGGCAAGAACGGGTTCTTAAATAAAGCCATTAATCACTGTGAATCTTAGTGGTTGTGATTGTATGCATTCTCTGGTTCTTCTAGTGATTATCACTATACTCCTAATTTCTTTTTCAAGGACGAATCACATCTTTATTATCAACTTTCATTGCAATGATAGATATGCAGTTTATGTTTAAATAGTTTCTGAAAATTCTCCATGATTGAATGAGTCTTCAATAATTATGTTCTGGCAAGGAAGAAAGCTGTGGTTCTTATTCCTCCTTTAATGTTTTCGTTTTTAGGAGTGGGTTGTACTCTCAACTGGGCAAAAAGAATGAAGATTGCTTTAGATGCAGCGAAAGGGCTTGCTTATCTTCACGGATTGGAAAGATCGATCATATACCGTGATCTCAAGACAGCAAACATCTTACTGGATGCGGTCAGCTCTCAAATCTTTGTTAATCAGAAAAACATTTTGATTGTCAATGTTACTGAATATCAAGGGGACTTGTAAATGAAGCAATCCTCTTTTGGAAGCCATTTCTGCTTTACTAAACGAACAAAATTGAGAACTGTGTCTATTTGCACTGAGTGAGAAGTTTCTTGTTGAATCAAAAGCTTAGTTTCCTGAAATGCCGTTCAAAGAGAGTAGAAAGGATGGAATGAGAAATAAACTTGTAGTCTTAGCTGCAAACACCGAGTTAGTGCATATTCATTCTCAAGGTATATTTTGCTATCTTGGTTTCATGGCTGAATTTATGGTGACAACGTGCAGGATTTCAATGCAAAGCTTTCAGATTTTGGCCTGGCAAAAGATGGGCCAATGGGAGACCAGACTCATGTGTCCACCCGTGTGATGGGCACTTATGGATATGCAGCTCCAGAGTATGTAATGACTGGTGAGGATGCTATAGCAGATGGCATTAAGTAGTTTCACGTTTCCACTGACATTTTCTTCATTAATTTCCCAATGAAGTTTAGGTTCATTTTACTATGTTTGGGACTATTCAAGTGATGTTAGAATCAAGAGTAGTTTCTGACTCACCTCGAATGATTCCAACCAGGCCACTTGACAGCTCGGAGTGATGTTTATGGTTTTGGAGTGGTGCTGCTTGAGTTACTTCTTGGAAGGAGAGCTTTGGACAGAAGCAGGCCAAGCCGTGAACATAATCTAGTTGAGTGGGCACGGCCACTCCTAAACAACAACAAGAAGATTCTAAGGATCTTAGATCCAAAAATGGATAAGCAGTACTCGGTGAATGTTGCAATGAAAGTTGCCAGTTTGGCATACAAATGCCTCAGCCAAAACCCAAAAGGGAGACCCCCCATGAAAGAGGTGGTTGAATTGCTTGAGACTGTTCAGTCAGAGGACGAAAATGCATCGTTCGACAATTCTGGGGCACCTGTAAACTTGTATGAAGATCCAACGCATTCCCCAAACAATGAATCAGAAAGAAAAATATCCAACTAGAAACTAGAAGTAGTGTCATAGAGAAGGATAAACAGTGAGCCTTCACCAGAGGCAATCCATTGCAGTTCTCATCCTGTAAGTAATTCCCAGTCCAATGAGAACATATCTTTCATTATATACATACAATATACAGAAGAAATTCTACATTATGCTGTGAATTTTCAGGCATCAATTATCCCCTTGTGTTGATAAAGTTGTAACAAATGGAAATCTTACTGCAAAAAAACGGGAACCTTCATTCTATCAAAATTTGACTACCTCCGTTCCCTTTTCTTAGGAGAAATTTAATTGAATTGTAAATTGTCATTTTTTTGATGTAATTGTTATATTTTTATATGAATTATTGTATTTTTATTTTAATTTCTGTACTGTATTAGTGTTTTTTTTATAATTTTTATATTTAGAAAAACAAAAAACTAAAACTAAAAATCAAAACCTAACTAAGAATCTGTATGGAATCTATGGACACACGATTTTCATGGAAATCATCAACGAATCATGAGAGGACTTTTTCACGATAAGGAGAGAAAAAAGAACCCTACATTATCTTACTGTTCTATTCTGCCTAATCCCAAATACAAATAAGACATGAAAATTTCCAAGTTCAAACAAAAATTATGGAGATAAACACAGAATGTAAGAGAGAAACAAATCTAAATTTTCGAAGTTCAAACAAAAATTCTAGAGATAAAAACAGATCGTGAGAGAGAAACAGATCTACTGACAAACAAAATGATTGTTACTGAGAGAAAAAATGATTGTCACTAAGCCGAGGAAGAAGAAGAACAAAATGATGACAGCACTCGACAGCGGTATTCTCCCAGAGCCCAAATGGGAAAGACATCACGATATGCTGAGTAACTTATCATGCAATTCCTATTGAAAACTCCGATTATTTCCTACAACCATAACCAAATATCACGTTATTTTGTACTCATCCACCTAAATCAAATAAAATATTTTTTTCTTTTTACCAACCAACTAACCTGCTGCGGGAAATCACCATCCTCCATTTGAGTGTTGATGAGGTATTTAGCAGCTCTATGCAAAGGAGTTGGGTCTCTCTCAGCCTGCCCAGACTCAATCAGGCCTAGCATTGCCCATGATGTACTTACCACATGACCCTTGTTCCCTTCCAAGTTTGTATACACCTGTCATACATCCATCCATCCCACAACAAACACTTATAGATTAGCATTTAACCTATCTCATTACTCGTGAATGACTATAATCCACTTCAAAGAGTGCACACCCACACACGCGCGCGCTTACCTTGTTTTGACATGAAAGATAGCTCTCTCCCCAACCACCGCATTCACACTGTTTTGAGAGTAGAAACTCCACAGCTTTTCTAATACTCCTGTTATTCTTGTACTCCTTCCCTGCTGCAATCAACCCCTTTATCCCAAACCATATGGCATATAAGTAGCATACTGCCCATGATCCATACCTATTTTTCACATCCAATTTCATCACTTTAGTTAACAAACCATACCGACGCTACATTTCTTCACCAATTGAGCCAATAATATCAAAGAAAAATACTCTCAAGGAACAGAAGCCAAACCATGAACCATCTTCTTTCTGTATGCTTTCAAGAAATTTAGCTGCTCTTTGAATGCTCTCCTCTATTTCCTCTCTCCGATGCCCAGGATATAATCTTTTAAACATTGCCAATGCTTGAATTGCAGCAGAAGTACATTCAACATAGCTTCATTTTATACCAATTACAAATTCAGTGTTCAGGAGTAGCACATGCCAATGAGGAAATGGGAAACAAAAGCAATTTTCAGAGGATGATCAGATTCAATATGCCAGTGACTTACGGATAGTCAATAACAATGTCTCCGAATGTTTCAGCAGGGTTGATCAACTGTAAAAAGCCCCGAAGACAAATAAATAAATATAAAAACTCCATTATGTCTAATTTTAAGCAGTTCCAGGCACAAAGGTCATGCATCAGATGCTTTTAGCTACTCCACGGTATGTAAAACATTTCAAGGATCTTGTTTCTCTGCAATTATAATCAAAAACAAAGTTTCATTCCTCACACTATGCAATCCATTTGTTGACATACTAAGACACACATATAGAGGCCACAAATTGTAAGACAGAAGTAGTCACTGATACCAAGCAACTGTAAGTTAAAACCACTTATGCAAGAATGTTATTTTTTTCCGACAGTACCTCCAACCAGCTGTAAGATCTTGAGAGTTCATACGTTGCATAACCACCATGGTCATTCTGCAGTATGAAGAAAATGATTGGCAATCCCATAAAATTTTCCCTTGAATTAGTAAGAAAAATTTCACATAATCACAGAGAATCATCTTATAATTGTAGGTAGAACAATAATCCAGCACCACCCTCAGGACTTCCTGATTATGATTAAGGAATTAACTCACTTTAAGTTACCTGTAAGGAAAGGATCACATTTACAGCATCATAAAGCTGGTTTGCATCTAATGGTTTCCCAACAATCTCCGCAGATATTTTTGATAACAGAAGGGCAGCCTAAACATAGAACAGCTATAGCGTATAAGGGAAAAACAAAATAAGCACAAGTAACTTTAATTTGATAATTTTCCAAACAAAACTTTGACTTTATGACCCATTACTTTCAATCCTTCAGCTGTGCAGTCTGAAATTGGCCATCCATGGTCTGCTGTTGAGAAAGGCCATGCACCTTTTGAGATATGACGATACCAATAATTTAGATCTCCAGGGCAGTCCTCCAGAACCTTCAAAACAATAAAAAAAATTCATCAAATTTGAGATTTAAAAGTTAAACAGACCACAAATACAACTTTTCGCAAAGTAAGGATCAACAAAGGGAATAACCTGCGAATTTTTTACAAATGAATGCGCTTTTCTTAGAGTAGGACCATATTCCTCAACAAGATTAGTTGAAATAATAGCTTGAACAGCAAAAGAGGCGTCCCAGCATTGACTTCCATTATAACCCTGCGAACAGATATCATTCTGCTGTAAGGGGCAATGAAATATCTGAAAAGTTGATTAAAAGATCTAAGACCAAGACCACAACAAAGAAAAATCTCAAAACAGATTTGAAGATCACAGCACTTATAGGTAACAACTGCACAGCACTTATAGGTAACAACTGCTTACCACAGTGAAAAAGGGCAATCAACACGTCTACGGACATTCCCTAAATAGTGTTTGCATCATTGCTAATGTATGAACACTTATTAAATCACACTGACCAAATACAACATCAGCTTCAATCTTTAAAAGATCTTCCAACATATGTGTCTGTATCTACTGGATAATTGTGAAAAAGCAGTTATAGGGAAGAGAGGTGGTAAACCTGCATTTTCATTCCATCTTCAGCAATCCAAAGGAAATCATATATTCTAGGCAGATGTAGTTTGAAAGCTTCAGAGTTAGGATCTTCCACCCAACAGCAGAGCATATTTAACACCTGCATGAGTCCAGAATATGAACAAACAGACAAGAGAAAATGCTTCTGTTTTACACTTTGGTGATGACCAGTAATCAAGTTATAAAAAAATAAAAATAAGAAAACCGAGGGGACGTAGAATTTTATTCTGAGAAGGCATCTCAGTAAGCAAGCAGTGAAGGATAGCCACTTGGATGATGAGTGTGTCTGTATCCAAATTTAAGTGGAAGCACTTTCTGATAGCAGTTATCTTGGAACGAATTCTCACCTTATTTACAGGTCCTATGCAGATATAGCGTGTATTCTCATCTTCATAGTGTATGTGTTCCATCACAGTGCGAAGAGCCGTTTCCCTCAACTTCTTGCAAGGCCATCGCATTAAAACAGGTTCAAAAGCTTTGTCGAGAAATGCCCAAAGTAAATCTTGGATTAGCGGATGCGGATAGTATAAATCTTCCTGCAAAAGAATCATACCCGTGGGAAAAAGTAATAAATTTTGGGTACACAGCAGATCATGTGTCCAATGGCACTATTAAAGTAGTTATTAATCAGTACAAATGTAGTTAAAAGCAATTAACTTCATAATTTTAGACAAACTAAGCAGGAAAATGCTTGGTGGTGCTTAATATTTTTAAATGGCTTGCATCTGGCACATAAAGACTATCCAGCATCTTTCATACGGAAATGAAATAATAAAAACCAACCTTTGCACACAGATTGCGTGCTTCATTCCAGTCTATGTCATGATATGGGATGGTAAATAGTTCCTTTCTCAAAGACAAAACAGTTGGTGTGATTGGGCCAACAAATCTCTTTCCATAAAGATAAGACATAGGCAGATAGACCATTCGGCAATGACACCACATCCTTCCTGCAGGTGGCCAAATGCATATGATTTCCAATTTAGGAAAAAGATATTTACAACTTCAAATATTAAGCCAAGAGTTCAACCGAAACAGATTATGGAAGTGAGAAAGCAAACAACTTGACTCTTTCAATCCCTCTCTCACAAATACATACACATTTTTACCATTTTGATCCTTATCACAGCACGTAAACAGCTTCATTGAAACAGTGTCTCACATCAGCTGTTCCTAGTTACTTCAGTTAGATCTTTATACTTGAACTCAAGCTTACATGCAACACTAATTCAATACAATGGCCAAATTAAAGATCATTACTGGTGTCCTTACTGGCTCCAGCTAAGTTGTTTTTAGGGAATTCAACTCTTTTAAAGAGACAATCAACAAAATCACTCATGAGCAGAAGTGATGCATCATGTTATATGCATCCATAAGGAATAACTGGAAAAGTAATTCCAAAAAAACATGTAAACTGAGTCCAATACCAGGGTGGATGGGAAGGGCATAAGGAAGAAGCCATATCTCAGGTGGTAGGGGATTATTCCCAGACCACTCAAATACTCCGAGTACCTGTTTTCCAATAAAAAAACAAACAGAAGTTACATTAGAGAGTTTGAAACAAGAAGCAAAAGCGTGAATAGAAACTCCAAGTTAACTAAGGCACTGAACTGAAAGCCACATTTTCCCCCAGGATGTTATATGCGTAGCATCACCATGATTCAAAATCCAATTGCGTCCTCTCTCCATTGCCCCTTCACCACCATTAGCTCCTTCACCAAGCAATCTTAAAGTAACGTATGTCAGTACAGAACCAAACATTGTGCTATGGCTCTCGATATGCAAACCCCAGCCACCATCTTCATTCTGAAAGCATGTAAGCACAAATTCATAAATGCTCCAAGTATATATTGGAAAAAGAAAGATTCTTGTAATCGTTGAGACGAACAAAACTAAAAACTAAACTAGAAAATAACTCAAATATACCACTAAAATACTAATTAAATAAGGAAATTAAATCATAACAAAAATTAATACCTGATGATTGTAGAGGTAACGACAAATTTCCCGTTTATGTTCGTCAGATAAAACTGCATTCAAGGCCCCGGTGATAGACAGCGTAATCACCTAATTTATAAAACAAAGATTATATATTAGTTAATGAAGAGGAAGACAGAGCAATGGCATTCAAAGTAGTCAAGAATATTAGCGTTGAAAAGGGAATACCAAACCAGGCATAAGGAACATGGGACCTCCATAATCGCCCGGCCAGTTACCGTCATCGGCCTGAATAGTGGAGTAGAAATTCAAAGCCCTTCTTAGAGTCTGAGTCACTGCCTCCTCAGTTACATCTTCCGTATCATCAAGTTTGACTTGGGGTAGTACTTGAGTCAGAGGATTCTCTTTAGCAAACTACATTGTCATTTGTATTCAGTTTTCCTCAGAAGAAAAGGAACAATCTTGCAGAACAAAAAATTAACGGCGAAAGGGGGGTGGCGTACCTGGAAGCGCATGAGTAGATCTGAGCTGTGCTTCTGTTGGAAGCGGTTGGCGGTGAAATTCCGACGAGCATTTTCGATCTGGGCGAGTTCTTCGGGAGATCCAAGGTTAGGATCGAACTCCCAAACTTGTCTGCCGACGTGATTGTTGGTGGTACGCAGCCATGGATTCACTCCCTCCGCGATCTTCAGCCTCCACATTCCCATTAAATCAACACTACCAACACACAAGAATCCAAGAAGAAGGCTGAAGCAGAGTTGGTTTCCAGAAGAATGATTGACAGGCGGGGTTATATAAGCCTATGGTAAGTAAAGAAGACAGTGAAAGTCAATATTTTCCATTTCCTAATTAAATAATGTAATACAAACAATGCAAGATATATGCTAAATAGTAAAATGTAAACTGTCACATCTCCCAGTCACGTGTCGCTCCGCCGCGGAAGGTAGCGGACATAATCTGCCACTGCCACCTCTGATCCTCTGAACTGTTGTTACTTAGGATAAGATTCCTACACCTATACCCCTAATCTGACTGACCAAACTACAATGAAATTAACCCCACTAGTCCGTAGATTCCAATTACTTGATATGGTAAGTTTATGATGGAGAATGATGATCTATAATGAATCGTGTTGAAGGAAGAGACACACACAAAAAAAAGGTCGAGTCTTTGTCACACGAAACTCACCTTTTCATAACGCATGCAATTACCCGGTTGTCCTTCATTGTTGGAGTACTCTTATGATAGAAGAATTTGTCCCTTGTACGCATCCCCAACCCGAGAGCTGACTATATAAATCTTGCATCTGTTTGATTTCTGTCACGTAAAGATCTGATTCAAAGATTACATTTTTTTGGTAAAAATATAATCTTATATGTAATATAAAAGTCTCAGTATCGTCATCATCTGGTTGTGTGTCAGACATGACCAAAAATTTTATTGCTTTATAGTTCAGCCGGCGTTAATGTTTCGTTGCTGTGTTTGCATACATTCCTGAACTTCCGTCTAAATCTCAACGTGTACTTCCTCAACTTTCCTCAATAATTCATGATGGTCTCCGAGCTTTTCAGTTCTCTGCTACGTTACATACATATACTGACATATGCTTACAACAGAAGGGAATACAGCTGATTGTGCTTGCAATTAATGGTCATGGTCATTTACTTGCAGGCAAAAATTGGCCTCTGGCCTGCAGATTATAGCTGCCCTTTGGCTTTTATGCCTGGCTTGGTAGTCCAAAGCGACTTTGAGGTAGTATCTTTACATTAAGGAACGGCCATGAAATTCGGCATAAGAGAACTCGACACAATCTTCTCTTCGGTTCATTCATCATGAATTTTTTAATACATAAAACAATATCTGATTAAATATTGTGGTACAACAATAGAGTAGGACATGATGTTAATTTTATGAAAAAGTTAAGGAATTGCTGTAACAATGTCTAGAAGAGTGCTAATGTATACAATTATTCTGTTGTAAATTTATCATGTTAGCTTCCATGTGAACAGCTCTCAACTGTGGGATGCTGCTTTTTGCCGTTCATACTACCAATCACTTCTTCAGAAATACACCATTTTTATCACTAACATGCTACAAGAGACAATCCAAGCATTCAAGGTAAAAATACTGCCTCTTTAAGTTCTCCAACTTTAAAAGTTTTAAAATTGAGTATGTCATTAATATTATTGGAACAATCTCTACTCACGGAATCGGCAACTCACTAATGTCAAAACAAAAGATGTCAAGTTGTAACTTTTATAATATGTGAAATAGAAAGCAAAGCAAACTCATTTTGAATTAAGACTGCCTAAAGTACAAGATGTGAATGGGATTCCTCAAGATATTTTATTGCTAGTTGTTGAGCAAAATATGACAGTTTAGAATATTTGGACGTGTTCCAGACCAACAAAGAATGCTAGATAATTTATACTTATTAAATACAGGTCTAGTAAATTAGTTCAACTTTATGGGGACAATGAAGCGAGGACACTTCACTGTTTATATCAGATTCAATTTAATTTCCACCACAAACAATATCTGTACCTGTACAGATCTTTGGCTTGGTGAACTCTTTCTGCAGTAAGAAAATGCCCTCCAACTCTGTTTCGATTTCTTCCGTAGTTGGATGTTCCTTCCCAACAATGATTAGGCTTCCCTTTGCCAAACCAGCCAACCTCATTATCTCTTCTTTTTCGCAGTTGCACATCACCTGAACATCAGGCAGGTGTTTCTTTTCAACTGACAGAACGAAGTACAAAGTTAAAATTTCTGTAGACATTGGATTGTTTTTTCCCCAGTTAGTCCCCACAACACCTCCTGAACTGTAAACATCACTTGTTGTCTGTGAAGCTGTAAAGATCACTTGTCTGTGAACTCACTTGATTACATATACTCGAGTTATGAGATGAATTTGAAACTTCTTTTTGGGGAGAACATTGATCCAATTGAGCTTCATGAATAAGTATACCTTGAATGATTTCTAATATGGCATGCACTCTAACCAGGAGGCATAAAAGCTCTTTTAATCATCATTTGAGTCAGAAGTTGAGCCTCTAAAGTCCTCCCCCTATCGCAGAGTGCATAAAACAAAATTTTGAATGTGATTGCATTTGGCATGACATTCCTACCAATCATTTCCTTCAACAATCTTTTAGCTTCATCTACCCTCCCACTCCTGCAGTGTCCATTTATTAAGATAGTATAGCTAACAACATCAGGCACACAATTCTGGTAAACCATAATATCAAATACTCTTCTGGCATCATCCATTTGGCCTTGCAAACAATATCCTTCCATCAAAGCATTGTAAGTGAAGTTGTCTGGCTCTAAACCTTTTTGAATCATCATTAGGATCAAATTTCTAAGCTCTGAAATTCTTCCTTCCCTACGAAGTGTATTAATCAATATATTAAAGGTTATGATATTTGGAGCTATGGTCCTATGTAGCATTTCATTCCATAACTTCACTGCAACACCTATCCTCCTTTTTCTGCAGTATCCATTAATCAAGATGTTGTAAGTAACTACACTGGGAGCACAACCCCTGTAAATCATGAAATCAAGCACTTCCCTAGCCTTAGTCACACGGTTTCGTACACAATATCCCTGCATGAGAGCGTTGAAGGTGAAAGTTGTAGGCTCCAAACCTCTTTGGATCATAATCTGAACCATGTCTTGAGCTTGAAAAATCATCCGTCGAATGCATAAAGAATATATCAAAGTGTTGTATGTGATTGCATCTGGTGTGATGCTCCTATCATCCATTTCATCCATAAGTCTTATTGCTTCATCAATCCTTCCATATCTGCAATATCCATTAATTAGGATGTTATAACTGACAACAGTAGGTGCACAACCCTTGTGAACCATCAAATTTAACACTGTTCTAGCTTCACTCATCTGGTTTCGCAAACAAAACCCATGTATCAAAGCATTATAAGTACGAACATCTGGCTCCAAACCTTCTTCAATCATTATTTGAACTAGGTGTTGAGCCTCAGAAATCAACAGTTCTTTGCAAAGCATGTCGATAATGATATTGAATGCCACAACGTCGGGTGTCACATTTGTGATAAGCATCTCACCCCATAGCTTTTCAATTTCATCTATCCTTTTCCTCTTGAAAAGTGTATCAATAATGGTGGTGAATACCACCACGTTAGGCTCACAACCACTTTGTCTCATCCTTTCAAGTAATTGAATGGCTGCAGAAGTGTTGCCCATCTTACAAATAGCTTTCACTAAGGTCCCATAGGTAAACAAATTTGGATGATAACCTTTGTTTACCATGTCACAAAACAAGTGGATTGCTCGAATAAACTGACCCTCTAAAACAAGTCCATTCATGAGAGAAGTAAAAGTCACAGCATTTGGCTCGTAACCCACCTTGAAAACCTTACCCAGAACAGAGAAAGCCAAGGTGGTTCGCTTTAAATGGCAGAAGCAATCCAGCAAGATGGTAAAACTGTAGAGACTAAGCGGGATTCCCAAATGTTGAAGACGTTTAGACAAAGAAATGACAGTAGAGTAATAATTCATTCTGGAAATAGAGGTCAAGAGTTGATTGAAATGGACGATAGACGGTATTGGGCGCATTTGAAGCATATCATTGAAGAGAGATAGAGCATCTTCGAGAGTTCTAACCAATCTTGAAGAAGAAAAAGCACGCCTCAAAGCGATTGTAGACATTAAATTCCTCTTCTTCTTTTACTACTACTATTTTCTCTTCACGTCATCTTCTTTTTATTGTTAATCAGTACGTTAAATGATAGATAAAATGAGAAAGTAGAGCAGCATGTAGCAGTCGGGAGGCGGCCTATGTTTATTATGAGTTAGAAAGTAGAGAAGGAAGTGAAAGTCCAAAACTTGAGTCAAAATGAAAGTCTCAATATGAAGAGAAAGAGAGAAGAAGCCTCTGAGACACAAAAGCAAACACTTGATGGGCAACGCAAAGAAAACAAAAAGACAACAATATAGTACCACCATTTCTCTCTTTCACCAGTTTCAGACTTCACAGAGGCTACAAAGAAAAGCAGAATGAGATTAACAGAGGCCTATGGAAGAAGAAGTGATAGGAATTTATGAAGAAGACACTGTTGTGGAAGGCTGTAGGGGGTGTAGGACATAATTTTCCTTGGCATGGCAGGATCCCCAAGAAGGGAGAACAAAAATCTTTTTTCCAGTAGCGATATCACTTAGTTTCCAATAAAGTATCAATCTTTCTGCCCTTTTCAATAAAGTATCAATCTTTCGGCCTTTCCTTTTCACTCGTGTTCATCCTCTCCCCGATTAACCTGTTTTCTTTTGTGGGGCTCCCATGGCTCTTGACAGGGATGGAATAGCACGAGGCTAAAGAAGCCCTTCTTCCTATTTCAAAGAGAGGAGCACTTGTATTCAGAATCTGTGCATTCGAACTGATGCATGATTCTCGCATTCTGCATTATTACAATGAACCTTCTGCTGTCAAAGATACTGGAAATTTGATTCTATTGAATGACCACGGGTCAACATGACTTCCATATTATTTGTATCTTTTTAATAAAATTAAATCACAGTATAATAAAACATAGATTTTAATTGTATATTACTATGAAATTTGATTTTTTAAAAACTTTTTTTAAATTCATAAGTAATATCTTTGTGAACTACTTTAACCACTGGCATTTACAAATATCTACAAATCAAATTTAAAAGAAAAAACTTAAATATAAGGAAAATAGGAGAATAGTGCCAACGTTTCTTTGGTTCTTCTTTTCTTTATGCCGAAAACAAAACAGAGATTTTAATTATAATTAAATTTTGATTTTAATAAAAATTATATATATTTCTTCTTTAAAGTTTTTCAAACTTATTAAATCCAACTTAAATTAGATTATTTTTATTTTCTTAATTAGTATTATTTGTAATATATTATATTTTTATATCAATTATTATAAATTTTAATTACAATTACAATAAATTATTAAATTTTCTTTTAACTTATCTTTAATTTTTCAATTAAATAACATATAATCACACATGAAGATTAACGCTTAATACAATTTTCAAAAAAAAATAACGACACTTAATACAGTTTTCAAAAAAATTAACATCTAATATATTATGACTACCCAAATATTGTGAATGTTAAAATGATTTTAACTAACTTTTTTGTGCATAATTTTTCATATAAATCAATCTTTTGTCATACAATATTCTAAATAAATGTATAATATGAAATTAGTGTCTATTTTATTTGAATCAAATTATATTAACCTTCTATCATTAAAATTTTATTAATTACATTTGACAATGTATCATTTCATATTGGTCAAGAATTTCTAAAATTAATATTAATAAAAACAATGGAATATGCTTCCTAATTATTTTAAAATGATGAATCCTACAACCTTTGTATAATTAATGATATATCCAATGAATATAACAATATCTATACGAGATACTTTTGATATATCTAGTTAAAATGTAATACCGCAAAGCTCAAACCATTATATATATATATATATATATATATTCTCCTTCCTCTTATATTCTTCATTTTTTCTTTTAACACCCCAAACTTTTACTATTCACCAAACCCACTCGATTTCTTTTATTAAACCCAATCTAACCATACCAAAATCATCATATAAAATTGTTAGAATTGTCATGAATCTCGAAAAGAAAAGATGACCAAGTCACCAATTGTTAATCCGCTATATCCAATGACTGTTATTGGTAACTCATACCATTATTCGACTCACCTCGATGCCAAGAGCAAAACTCACAAGGTCCCCTCGCTTGAAAATACCAAAATCATTACTGATTAAAGGAAATTTGATTAGGGTTCTAATGATGTCGTTCATCAAATTTCCATTAGTAATCAAAATTTAAACTTCTTACGGTTATGAAAATTAATTTATATGTTAGAGAATTTTCAAATGATATATAAATTGTCAAATTTTGATGCTGGAAAATTTTCTCATCATTAGGAGAGTATTCCGATGACTGAGGTATTTTTCCCATAAATTTTTAAAAAAAAACCAAGATAATTTTGAAAAATATTATAAATCTTACTGATCATTTTTTTCTTTAAGAATCGCATTAAAATTCTTAACAATTTGTGAATTAAAAATTATGAGAAGTTTAAATAAAAATAAAAATAATAACCAAACTTTATAATTGGACTAATATAATAAAACTAATGAGTCTTAGGATGTTAGTAAAGTCTAACAGGTGATGATAATTCAGATAATTAGAACACATATAATGTCAACTTTCCCGATAGGATTATCATAAAACAAACCAT
>JAOXYD010000135.1:175962-187954 GCA_028565735.1 Pinacopodium congolense
AACAAACCATCGAGTTTAAGGGTATTCTATAATTTATTAAGTCAAATTCTTATAGTCCTTAGGGATATAATGGGTAAATTTTGGCGCTAACTCATTTTCTATTTCTTAGATTCATCAAGAGTATAACTCTTGTCAAGAGACTCTAACAGAAGAGTTCATCGATCAGATAAGTTTCTATTTACTCGAATGACGTGGAGTCTATATCACCCCTTGATCATAGTTTAATGTTGATATAAATGATGATATATCATATTAGGATATAATGCTCATGTTATACATATATATACATAAATATATATTTATTATCATGATACTTAAGTATATACACATAGATTTGGGTACTAAGACATACTATATACATGTATTATGACCTTTGTGAGATTATGTGCTTAGTGTGATTGTTTGTAATCAGTGGAGGAGGAAAATTGTAAAATGTGCCACCTGATTATTTTAGATTTGATATAGATCGATCATGATTGGTGCATTACTCCCGGTCGTTTAACTAATTAAGACAATATTTTGAGTTGATTACGTTTTAAGCATGTTAAGTGATAACTAAACTAGTGATGATGCATTGCTTTATGCAACCACTTTAGATTAAGAGAACTTTATGGGCATTATGAGCATAGGTTTATAGTTAGGCTATTGGTGATGCATTACTCCCTATAACCATTTAAGGTCTAGTGTTGTATAGATTATTTTTTAAGGTTAAGAGTCTACAGATGTCCTTACTCCTAGTATTTGATTTGGCATGTATCATAATTATGTATATATATATATATATATAATTATTATATTGGTATATTATTATATGTGAGCATATAATTAGGTATCGTATGATAATATAAATTTATTCAGTGAAGTCTAACTCTTCTAAACTATATTTTTTAAATCAGTTATCATCGACTTTGTAGCAGTAACTTCCAAAGATTGGCACCTGTAGTAATTCTAGCTATAAATATTTCTTATTCTATTATTGACTATTTGTGTATTCTATTGTTTGAAGTAATATGACTTTGAGTGTATTGTCATTTTTTTTTCTGACATGTATGATTTTCATTATACTTGTATTACTTAATTTCCTATGTATGTCTATGTTATATATATACATATATATATATATTTGTCTTTAATTGTCATGCTTGCGAATGATTTGAAGGTTTTGGTTATAAAGTGTAACAATCTAAAACTTAGCCCATTATTAAGCCCAGTCTGTTTAATGAAAGATGAGTGGGGAGGTTTTCCAGAATTATCTGGAACGGTGATGGCTCCCTCTTCCTCATTCCTTCTTTGAGATTTTTTATCAACGTCCTTTTGTTTCCATTTAACCTCAACTATTTTGAGTTTCTTTGAAAGCAACAACTCATATGTGTTATCTTTCCTCCCCCTTTGCCCAAAGTTCTTCATCTTTTCATCTTCAATCATTAACCAACATACCATCTCCTTTTTAGAAATTTCTATTATCAGAGTTTTTCTCTTTCGATTATATATGGCATTTACTTTCTATCGCCATTATCATTGCAAGTTAGCAACCTCAGTGGGTTTGACAAGTAGATGGTGAAATATTGTTATTGGTAATTTCATTCATTATCATTGGTTATTTTCCTCTCTCATAGGTTTTTGCTTTCTCATGTTGTCTCTACTTTCTTACTAGCTAGTCGATTACAAGGTAATCAAAATTAGTTATCTGTGATTGGAGTAAAAATCATATGGGTTGTGTAGTTGGAGTCGAGAATGGTGGAGATAAGTTGTTACCAAATTTGAAATATGTTGCTAAAATATAGGAGTTTCATCTATGGCGAGTTTCTATGTTTTTTTTTAATGCTTATTTCCCCTCTTCTCAGCAAGTTTGTTTGGATTAATCAGTTATATATGTTGTTGTGATGGTTAGAGAGGAGAGTTCTTGTGGCAGTGGTGATAGGTTGTCGAAGAAGAAGGGGAAATAAATGGTGAGGGAGTTGAGAGTCAAAGTGAAGTAGAGAGAGGGAATTTAAAAAATGAAAAGAAGATGCTGAAATAAAAATGGAAAAAATGAAAAATAGGATATTTTAGGGCTTTTTAGAGGTTTTTGAATAGTTTAAGGACATAATTGAAATATTAGTGTAAAAAGAGATATTTTAATAATTTTAGAGTTTTGAAAGGAGGGTTTAGTATATTTTAGAGATTTAAATAAATGGAAATAGGAAAAGGTTTATTAATTTTGTTCATTAGTAAAATTTGGGCTAAGTTGACTAGATTGGATTTAATGGGGTTTTGCGATTATATAAGTCCAATGGATCTTTAGTTAAGAATTTCGATTGATTTGAACATTTTGAGTTTCGAGAGATCAAGTAAGGATTTTTAATTTGTACCCTTATAATGTTATAATTAAGTACAAAGTATATGATTCAATTGATTATATGAAATGTGTGGAATTTGGAAATTTTTCTAAATAATTCTTTGTATAATTAAAATGACAATATTTTCATAATAGCATATTTATCTTGAAAATATCTAATCGTGATGATTGTTGGGAATAAATGGATTTGCATGAAAGATATTAATAGTATATGATGGATTATTTGAATGATGGAAATTCTCCTGATTTTTTTAATGATATTAATTAATTAATTAATTTTGTTATGATATAATATTTTCTTAAAGTTTGAAATTGGATTAATTAATGAGTAAATATGGATAGTACACTATATAAGTATTTGATTAATGATATAATAAAGTATTTTCTTGTATTAATATATTAGCGGATTTCCCTATGATTTTTCATTCAGTTGTGAATTATTGAATTATTTTAATCGAAAAGGCTAAATGTGATAATGTATGATTTCTCCATTACAAATTATTGCATCATGGGTGTAAGCATTTTAGATTGCATAATGTGAATAATAGAATTATGTAATTGGTCGGATTGGAAGTGAAATTTGTGAATCTTTCTTTGTAAATTATTGCATCATGAACATTTATATGATTGGATTAAGGAGCTTAAAATTTAGATACGAAAATGACTATAATTAGAGATATGTATAGCAAAAGAATTGAGATGAGAATTAGATTGATTATCGAATTGAGGACAAGAAATAAAGAAATGGCTTATTTAGGTCAAGTATATTCAATAATTCTATACTGATATTTATTATGATTTGTGATTGAGATTAAGATAATATGATATCAATGTGGGTTGTGCCTGTATATGGAGTAGTGTTACGACATCTTGAGTTCTTGGGATGTCGTGCCCAAGGTTAGATACCGAAGTGGTATGAGGAAATCCTGAGTTTCGGGGTATCAGAGGTAATATGATTAAGGGATACCATGTGCTCGATATATATATATATATATATGTGTGTGTGTGTGTGTGTGTGTGTGTACATACAATATTTAATTTATCCACACAAAAATTGAGATTGTGACACGACGATTTATGCCGACGGACTATTAAATATAACCTACTTGGTTCAGTAAGGCCCTTAATAAAGCGAATAATGAAATTTAGTTAAAATTAATAAAATGAAATTATATTTGTGCATCTAATGAATTTGCATCTCATGAACATGCGTTATTTATAATGAAATATGTTATGAAATATTGACATATTGATACAAATATATGTATATTTGTAATATTCTTAAATCATTATTATATATTATCTATATGTTTGAGATTTATTTTAAAAGGCTGCAAATATTAAATTCTTACTGAGCAGGCAACTTACCCCTTTGCTTGTGGGCATTTTTAGGAATTAAGCTTGTTATGATGGACTCCAATTTGTAGTTTGGATTTTATCTTTTGTTTGTATTTGACTTATGATGGTAGTTAATTCTATTAGAATTAATAAGATTTAGGTTTAAACTTAGTTGTATATAGTTTATTGATGAATTTGTTTTTAGGAGCATTACATTAGTGGTATCAGAGCATATGCGAATTTGTGTATGAAATTTTAGAGTGTTACATTAGGTGGTATTAGAACAGGTCTACGCTCCTAGGGCTATTTTGAGATGAATGAAGAATTACTGGATGAATTTAAGAGTTAATTGATAGCGATAAAATTAAAGGAATTTGATGAATGGATAGAAAGGAATTTGATGTGATTTTATAAATGAGTGGGTAGGCGTAGAGAAAGCATGGTGTTAATAAGGAGACAATATTAATCATATCATATTCTTTGATTAATGTAATGTAAGGTGTGATTTATATGTCAAGGTTATTCGAGATATTGATGTTGAGTTATATGGAATTATTTTTGGGCTTTGCGAGAAGGCATCTTATGAGGTAGAGTTTGATATATACTAAAGTTTATTAAAAAATGAAAATGAAAGATGAGTGGGGAGGTCTTCTAGAATTATCTGGAATGGTGATGGCTTCTTCTTCCTCATTCGTTCTTTGAGATTCTCTATCAATGTCCTTTTATTTCCATTTAACCTTAACTCTTTTGAGTTTCTTTGAAAGCAACAACTCATATATGTTATCTTTCCTCCCCCTTTACCTAAAGTTCTTCATCTTTTCATCTTTAATCATCAACCACCATACCATATTGTTTTTAGAAATTTCTACTACCAAAGTTTTTCTCTTTAAATTCTGTATGACATTTACTATTTATTGCCATTAACATTGCAAGTTAGCAACCTCAGTGGGTCTGACAAATAGACGATGAGGTATTGTTGTTGGTAATTTCATTCATTATCACTGGTTATTTTCCTCTCTCACAAATTTTTGCTTTCTCATGTTGTCTCTGTTTCTTGCTAGCTAGTCAATTTCAAGGTAATCAAAATTAGTTATCGATGATTGGAGTAAAAATCATATGGGTTGTGTAGTTGGAGTCGAGAACGATGGAGATAAGTTGTTACCAGATTTGAAATTTGCTTCCGCAATATAAGAATTCCATCGATCTTAAGTTTCTATGTTTATTTTGATGCTTATTTCCCATTTTTTTAGCAAGTTTGTTTGGATTGATTGGTTTTGTATGTTACTGTGATGTTTTTTTTTATGGTCGAGGAGGAGAGTTCTTGCGATAGTGGCAATAAGTTGTCGAAGAAGAAGGGGAAAGAAACAATGAGGGAGCTGAGAGTCAGAGAGAAGTAGAGAGAGGGAATTAAAAAAAATGAAAAGAAGAAGATGAAATAAAAAATAGAAAAAAATGAAAAATAGGATAATTTAGGGCTTTTTGGAGGTTTTTGAATAGTTTAAGGTCATAATTGAAATATTAGTGTAAAAAGGGATATTTTGATAATTTTAGGATTTTGAAAGGAGTGTTTAGTAAATTTTAGAGATTTAAATAAATGGAAATAGGAAAAGGCTTATTAATTTTATTCTTTAGTAAAATTTAGGCTAAGTTAACTAGATTGGACTTTATGGGGTTTTGCAATTATGTAGGTATAGTGAATTTGTAGTTAAGAATTTCAATTGATTTAAGAAAATTGAGTTTCAGGAGATCAAGTAAGGAGTTATAATTTGTACCTTTATAATGTTATAATTAGGTGAAAAGTAATGATTTAATTGATTATAAGAAATGTGTGGAATTTGCAAATTCTTCTAAATAATTTTTTATATAACTAAAATGGTAATTTTTTCATGATAGCATACTTATCTTGAAAATATTTAATTATGTTGACTGTTGGGAATAAATGAATTTGCATGAAATATATTAATGGTATGCGATGAATTATTTGAATGATGGAAATTTTCTTAATTGGTTTAACGACATTAATTAATAAATAAATTTTGTTATGATATATTATTTTCTTAAAGTTTGAAATCAAATTAATTGACGAGTAAATGTGGATAGTACATTATATAAGTATTTAATTAATGATGTGATCAAATATTTTCTTATATTAATAAATTAATGGATTTCACTATGATTTTTCATTTAGTTATATATTACTGAATTATGTTAATCAACTGAGTTAAATGTGATATTATATGATTGTTCCATTACAAATTATTGCATCATGGATATAAGCATTTTAGATTGAATAATGTGAATAATATGATTATGTAATCAGTTGAATTGGAAGTGATATTTGTGAATCTTTCTTTACAAATTATTACAACATAAGCATTTACATGATTGGATTAGAGAGCTTAAAACTTAGATATGGAAATGACTATGATTAGAGATATGTATAGCAAAAGAATTGAAATGAGAATTAGATTGATTGTCAGATTGAGGATAAGAAATAAAAAAAATGGCTTACATAAGTTAGGTATATTCAGTGGTCCTATAGATTGATTATTGTGATTTGTGATTGAGATTAAGATAATATGGTATTGATGTGGATTTGGCCTGTATATAGAGCAATGCCACGATATTCTAACTCTCAGAGAAGTTGCACCCTAGATTAGGTACCAGAATGGTACCAGAGATCTTGTGCTGCAGCTAGGCATCATAGTGATATCAGAGTATTAGAGGTGATTTAATTGAGAGATACCCCATACCGGATATATATACATATGCGCATACAATATCTGATTTATCCACATATAGATTGAAATTGTGACATAATGATTTTGTGCCGGCGAATCATTGAATATAACTTATTAGGTTGAGTGGGTCCTTTAATAAAGCGATTAATGAAATTTAGCTAAATTTGATAAAACGAAGTTACATTTGTTCTCTCATGAATTTGCATCTCATATACATGCGTTATTTGTAATGAAACGTATCATGAAATATTGACATATTGATACAAATATATGTATATGTGTAATGTTCTTAAATAATTATTATATGTTATCCATATGTGTCAGATGTGTTTTAAAAGGGTGCAAATATGAAATTCTTATTGAACTGGTAACTCACCCTTTTACTTATGGACATTTTTAGGAATTAGAGTTGTTGTGATAGACTCCAATTTGCAGTTTGAATTTTACTATTTGAGAGGTGGGCCTTTTATTTGTATTTGACTTGTACTAGTGGTTAATTTTGTTTAAATTAATAAGATTCAAGTTTGAACTTAATTATATATAATTTATCAATGAATTTGTTTTTAGGAGTATTACATTAGTGATATTAGAGCATATGCGAATTTGTGTATGAATTTTTAGGACGTTACTTAAGGTCTCAAGTCCTGGTTTCAAGTTGTGGCACAAAGGATCTCTTATACAATAAATTTGTTGTCTAATAAACACTTACCTATTCATTTAAGTATTTCTATACTTTATTTTATGTGATCAACTATGTTCTTTATACCAAAAAAATATTATTAATTAGTCTTTATATTTCATTAATGTTTAATCTTAATAAAGTAATTAATAAAAAAATTTATGAAGAAAACTTAGTTGTAAACTCATCATTATAACTTCATCATAAGTTTATTTGAATAAGTACATTTATTTTATAGATTTTATCTTATATATTTTTTAATTAAACAAATATATATATAAATTTCAATTAATTATGATACCAATTGATAATTTGGTTGTAGTAGAACACAAATCAATAAATTAAATGTAGATTTAGTTGTAGAAAATAAATAAAATGTAGAGACGGTTCAGCAAATACCAAATGCATGAGCTGGCTTTGATTGATCATAGAATGGTTTAGTTCGGACTGACATTAGTTCTGTTTAGATTTTTCAGAACAAACATTTGATTCCAATTCTAGACACCATTTCTAGCACCTCCCCCCTTCATTTCACTTTTTATTCCTGATTGCAGTTATCAAAACAAATTCAGCTCTAAGAGACATAAACAAACTTTTGATCCTGCTAATACTACTCCTGATTTTTTGCATCATAACCTACTCTTCTTAAACGTTATGCATTTGCATGGAGATTCTGGCAAACCAACTCAACTTTTGCCTGATATAAACAACATAGTTATGTGAGTCAACTTGTTTGCTTGCGACCTACCAAAGATTCCTGCTTTGATGTTTCAATTAAACATCATAATCTGCAGTCAAATGGATGATTTTTTAGAATATCAGCAGGCGTGTAGTATGATAATATAGAAGAGAAAGGTGATGTAAAGAGAAGAGGCAAACCTGAAATCTCTCAACCTTGACTCTGCTACCTCCCATGGGAAATAGCCGGAAAAACAGGGACTATGTCAAATCGTCTTCCCAAATTACCAAAGATTACCACCTTAAGCCTTATACCCTATTCTTAGCACGCACCCATTTTCTCTCATTTTCTCTTATTTTCTAATTTTCTACGCCATCAAATATTTCACCACCACCACCACCGGTTTTGCGCCATATTATAGCCCCCATTCTACACCATTATGCCTGTAAAGGGCGCGCACGCCGCCCCACTAGTGCGCGTACCACCCTTCAACGACAACGTCATCACCACCACCACCACCATAACAACGACAATGGCGTTCAAAGAAAAGAACTTTTCGTCCCTCCTCATTTTCTCTCTCATTTTTTCTTTCCATTTTGTTATCTCTTCTGGTCTGTCCAACTCAGAGATTCTCCTCAAGTTCAAGAGTTCGTTGTCCAATTCGTCGGCATTAAGCAGCTGGAGTGAAAAGACTCCACCTTGCAATGGCGATGCTTCCAATTGGGCGGGTGTTCGTTGTACCAACAATTCCGTTTGGGGTTTACAGCTTGAGAACATGGGATTATCAGGTAATCTAAACGTTGAAATACTTAAGGATTTGCCCGTTCTGAGAACTCTGAGCTTCATGAGCAATAACCTTGACGGTCCTTTGCCGGTGTTCAAGTCACTGGGTGGATTGAGATCGATTTATCTGTCTAACAATCGTTTCTCCGGGGAGATTCCGGGGGATGCTTTTGAGGGCATGTTAAAGTTGAAGAAACTGTATTTGGCAAACAATGACCTGAAAGGTGGCATTCCTTCATCGTTGACTTCCTTGCCGAAGCTTCTGGAGTTGAGGCTTGAAGGGAACCAATTTAGTGGGAACCTCCCAAATTTTGGTCAGAAGTTTACTTCTTTGAACGTGTCAAATAATGCTTTGGAAGGACGAATTCCGGCAAGCCTTAGCACACTGAAAGCGAGCTCCTTTGCTGGTGAGTTTTAACGATTTATATAATAATATTAATGTTAGACGACCAATCACCTGGCATATTGCAGATTGTCTGCAAACGAAACATATAAAAAGAACTTTTAACTTTTGCATATGAAAAAGGAATTACATTTGGTTCCACAGCGAAGCTGTTGCATCTTCAACCAATTTTATTAGTTAGTTGATTGTTGAGACATTGAGACAGCACATTGAATATGGCCATGGACTTCTGTGAAAAATTCCCTTTTGAATGCTGTTCTGATATTAGCGGCACTACTTAAGGCCCTTTGCCTAATCTTTTAAAAGGTTTTGAGTTATTTCCTCATGCATAACAATCTAGCAACGAACAATAAGTTTGTGTTTCATTCAATCTATGGTTGTTAGGCAACAAAGCCCTATGTGGACAACCATTGCAGAAATGTGCTGAAGCATCAGCCTCGAAAAAGCCTTCAATAGCTAGCATTGTGGTTGTATCTATAGTTGTGGGGGTAGCACTAGTTGCTATAATTGCAGCTGGAGTAATTCTTCTTCGACGAAGGAGTCGAACACCCGAATCAGTTGAAGCACCGGCATCATCAAACATCCAGAAGAAAAAAGGCTTGAAGGGAGCAGAGCAAGAGCTATCATCCTCGCCCGACCACTCGGGAAGCAGCAGGAGAGCTGAGGCCACAAAGCTGTCATTTGTGAGGGATGATAGGGAGAAGTTTGATTTGCCGGACTTGTTAAAGGCCTCAGCTGAGATACTAGGTAGTGGTTGCTTTGGATCTTCTTACAAGGCTGCCCTCTCAAGCGGAGCAAAGATGGTAGTTAAGAGGTTTAAGCAAATGAACAATGTTGGTAGAGAAGAATTTCAAGAGCATATGAGGAGGCTAGGAAGGTTGACACATCCTAACTTACTTCCACTCGTGGCATATTATTACAGAAAAGAGGAGAAGCTCTTGGTTAGCGACTTTATTGAGAAAGGCAGCTTGGCAGTTAATCTTCATGGTATTAATCCTTTTCCCTTCATAATTCATAACCATAAATAATCTACTGTAATACTTCTATAGAAGTTAAGTGCCTCATGTTTTAGTATTATCAAGTTTGAATGAATATCTTAATATGGTAGCAACCCTTCAGGATGTAGCTTGCTGAAATTCTGCATCTTCCTTTCAGGTAATCAATCTCTGGGCCAACCAAGCCTTGATTGGCCAACTCGGTTGAAGATCATTAAAGGAGTGGCCAAGGGTCTTGCATATCTCTACAAAGAGCTTCCAAGTATAGTTGCAGCCCATGGCCACCTAAAATCCTCCAATGTTCTTCTCAATAATGCCTATGAGCCGCTTCTCACAGACTACGGACTAGTTCCTGTCATCAACCAAGAGAATGCTCATGAGCTGATGGTGGCTTATAAGTCACCTGAATACTTGCAGCATGGCAGGATCACTAAGAAGACAGATGTATGGAGTCTTGGGATATTGATCCTTGAGATTTTAACAGGCAAGCTCCCTGCAATTTTCTTGCAACAAGGGAAGGGCAAGGATGAAGAGGACTTGGCAAGTTGGGTTAATTCTATTCCTCCTGAAGAATGGGCAAATAGAGTGTTCGAGAAGGCGATTTCAGGAACAAAGGGCAGCGATGGAGAAATGACCAAGCTATTAAAGATTGGATTGAAATGTTGTGAAGGGGATGTGGAGAACAGGTTAGACTTGAAGGAGGCTGTTGAGAGGATTGAGGAGCTAAAGGAGAAGGACAATGATGATGATTTTTACTCTTCATATGCTAGTGAAGCAGATGTAAGGTCTTCAAGAGGAAAATCTGATGATTTCAACTTCTGAAAAAATGTTGGTGTTGCAAATATGGACTTCTGACTACATAGGGGATTCAAAATGTATATCTTGGACACTCCAAGTAATCTGGAGATGGAGATGGGATTTTATAAATTTCCTGATTACATAATTTTTTTCAATGTAAATGTTGAGGGTAGATTTGGGGCTGTTAAGGCACTCCTTTTTTGTTCTATATTTTTCTAAGAAGGTCTAGGACTTAGGCTTGCATGCATCTGAGTTCCGATCCCTCTTTCCCCCTCTCTCTCTGTCTCTATTATTTTCCTGTCAACCAAACATCATCCAGTGGTAAGATTGTCTCCATTCACAAAAAATGACTTCAGAGAACACCTCTGACAAATGAACACAAAAAAAATATGTGCTTCCTTCTCAAAACTTGTATACTACCAGTTTATACTGTTTCTTCTCTGCAAAAGTTTTTGCTTTGGTTCTGCTTGGAATTCTTGTGGCTTAGACATCCAGTTCTTTATTGCAAGGATTGACTCTCTATTGCTTAGACCTCAGAATTAAACAACATTCTTGTAAAAACCTCTTACTATAGTCTCTTGTCAGGATTTGATTTGCTATGCTATGACAAGGTCTTCTTTTCCCTAGTTTTAATCTCGATATAAATATGAAACAGATCTAGTTTACATAAGCAGAAAACAGAAACATATTAAGGCTCGTTATTGAATTCGGAAGTAGGCCTCCTAGTATTAGATCAATAAGTGTGAAATCTTAACAAGATGACTTCAGACTGGAACAATTTATTTTTCTTTTCATCACACAAACTTTTTGTATACTCATCAAATGCAATCTTCAGACCAAAGAAGGAAAAATGAAAAGAAGTATCAGCAATAGTCACTTAAAACCTGCCTGAAAGTACAACTTCTATTGCCATCTAATATTTGAGATCATATTAATGAGAAAGTTCCAATTCGTGGCTTGTAAGATCAGTGAATATTAAAATCATGTAATGTAACAACTCTTAGGGTTGATTATTTGATTAAAGTGATAATTTTTCATCATTCCAATCAACTTAATGGAGTGAAAGTATGAACTCCTGTGAAAAAACAAAAACTGTTTACTTTCCTCCTCCCTCTGGTCTCTGTTTCCTATTTTCACTATGCAGTAATTTTGAAGAAGAAAGTAGCTGAAACTAAAGCATATAAAGACGGGCTGTGGACGTTCTTGATTAGTTAATATATATTACATAATAATTATAA
>JAOXYD010000135.1:195239-206827 GCA_028565735.1 Pinacopodium congolense
ATTCACCCCCCTCTTGGGTGCCATAGGACTTACAATTGGTATCAGAGCCTAGGTCTCACACTTGCATTAATTTCTAACGAAATTGTGAGCAAACATCCATTATGGCATAATTGGGTAACTTGTCTAGTTTTGAAGCTCAAAATATTGGTAGACCTCCTTTCTCCCCCTTTTAAGCAATCACACTCCACCAACCCACTTACCTGCCGCCATTGGAGCACCAAACTTAAGGAAGAGCGCAGACTTTTTCTTTAGTTTTATTTCACCAACTTTGAGCAATGGTTGGATTAGTTTAACATGGAAATACCAATTCTGAAGCCTGTCTTTTCAAAGTTCCACCAACCCACATTTTTTACTTGAAAAACATGTCTATAGTATCCTCCTCCTACCTTGTATCCCTGTTTAGCCCATGGATTCTCTTGAAACCATGGCGCACCTACCTTCGACCCCTCCCATGGCTCCTCCTCTATATATACCATCTTCCATTTCTTTATTCCCTCCTCAACTGTAAGCATACAATCTGTTCTTCTTTCCTTCTCTCAAAATGGGCTTTGGAACGAAGTCAATCGTCTGTATTCTCTTTACATTAGCTCTTTTGTCGTTCACCAACTTTGTTCCCTCAAAACCAACCATATCAGCCACCTTGGTTATCATTCCTCTAGTTATATACTTGTTCAATCTCATTTATAACCATTCGAATGCTGCCCTTCCTCCAGGGCCTATTGCTATTCCAATATTTGGCAATTGGCTTCAGGTTGGCAACGACCTTAACCACCGTCTTCTAGCTTCCATGTCACAAGTCTACGGACCCGTTTTCCTACTGAAACTTGGCATCAGGAATTTGACTGTCGTATCAGACCCTGAATTAGCCAACCAAGTTTTACACACTCAGGGTATAGAATTCGGGTCTCGACCGCGTAATCTAGTGTTTGATATCTTCACGGACAATGGACAGGACATGGTGTTCACAATCTATGGTGATCACTGGCGGAAAATGCGCAGAATTATGACACTGCCATTTTTCACCAACAAGGTTGTGCAGCAGTACAGCAACATGTGGGAGAAGGAAATGGAGGAAGTGGTGAGTGACCTCAAAGTTGATGAGAACGTGAGGATCAAGGGAATTGTCATCAGGAGACGCTTACAATTGATGCTGTACAATATCATGTATGGCATGATGTTTGATGCTAGATTTCGGTCGATGGATGATCCTTTGTTCATTGAAGCAACCAAGTTCAATTCTGAAAGAAGCCGGTTGGCTCAGAGTTTTGAGTACAATTATGGAGATTTCATTCCAATCCTGAGGCCTTTTTTGAAGGGGTACTTGGAGAAGTGCAGGGATTTGCAGAAAAGGAGGTTGGCATTCTTCAATAACTATTTCATCGAGGAAAGGAGGTAACTCTTTGGCATAATCTTCAATGAAGACTATCTCTTTTGCTTCTCTGAATTCAAAAGGGTAGTAGTCTGAGTCTGTTGTTGATTTTGCAGGAAAATAATGGCTGCCAATGGAGAGAATCACAAAATAAACTGTGCCATTGATTACATAATAGACGCTCAAATGAAAGGTGAGATTACTGAAGAGAACGTTCTTTATATTGTGGAAAACATTAATGTTGCAGCCATAGAGACAACTTTGTGGTCTATGGAGTGGGCTATAGCAGAGCTGGTCAACCATCCTGGTGTCCAGAGAAAGCTCAGAGATGAAATCACAGCTGTTTTAAAGGGAGAACCTGTAACAGAATCAAACCTGCACCAATTACCCTACTTGTTAGCCACAGTAAAGGAGACACTAAGGTTGCATACTCCAATTCCATTGCTGGTGCCCCATATGAACCTCCAGGAAGCAAAGCTTGGAGGTTATACAATTCCAAAAGAGTCCAAGGTGGTAGTGAATGCTTGGTGGCTCGCCAACAATCCAAAATGGTGGAAGGACCCATCCGAGTTCAGGCCGGAACGTTTCTTCGAAGAAGAAACCGGCATAGATGCAGTTGCAGGAGGAAAAGTTGATTTCAGGTACTTACCATTTGGAGTGGGGAGACGTAGCTGCCCTGGTATCATATTGGCATTACCAATTCTTGGAATCGTCATTGCCAAGTTGGTATCCAACTTTGAGATGAAGACTCCTCCTGGAGTAGAGAAAATTGATGTGAGTGAAAAAGGAGGGCAGTTTAGCTTGCACATTGCAAACCATTCTACAGTTGTGCTTGAACCAATTGTAGGATGAGTTCACCCCATATTCATGTTCAGAGAAATGTCAAAAAACTTTATTTTTACTTGTTATTTAGGCCTTGAAAAATTTTTTTGTTTTTTTTCTTGTTAATGGAATTACTTTCCTTCTGTTAACAGAATCATTCAAAACTTAATGCTTCTGATAATTTATTGGTATTACCCTCAAAGATATCAGTCATTTGGGTAAGCTGGGCAAAACTAGCTGCCTGAATGAATGAAAGAAAGAAGAGGATCTCCAATGTCAGCCTTGCAACTTCTGAAACTAGTGGCAATTCTATTACGAAAAATGAAGTCTACAATACTATACACTCAAAACCAGGCCATAATAATTTCTTTCTCCTGCTTTCTTCCTTGCCATGTAAACATATACAGCCACGAGAGACATTACCTTCGAGTGCTCACAAGAAAACCAGAGCAGTTGAATATGAATATGACAACTGCATCAAGTTGAAAATTGAGAAACATACAATGTATTGCTTTCTTACTAAACTAACATGATCCCTGGAATGATCTAAGACCTATTAGGATTTTGTATGGCGCCAGATTGCTTCTTCTTACCAGTCTTCTAGTTTGGAACTGGACCAAGCTTCAAAAAAAGGCTCCGTACAAGAAGTTGTTGCGTAATCTACTCGTTCCTACAGCAGGCCAGCTGACCAGATAATGTTCAATTTTCTTAAATTCTTTTAGCATGACAGCAAGTGATGAAGACCTTGATTTCGTACACTGCTTGGAAGGTTATGAACAGAATCCTAGTATAATACAGGGTCAGAAGGGGGGTTGGTACACTAGACTATGGATTGCCATTATCAGAAGTGCTGCATGCTTGATTTGGAAGGACGGCATTCCCAAAATCACCATCCAAGCTCATTTGCTGAACCTCTTGAGGGGAGAGTATTTTGATGTGCCGAACACAATTCACAAACTCCCTGAGTATCCAAAGTCATAAGAGGGTAAGAATAATGAAGCCATTTCCAAGGTTAGGATCCTAACACAGTCTTGACAAGATGTGCACCAAAAGAGTTTAGAAGTAGGTAATGAGATATAAAGTAAGTTAGTTTTAAGGAACTCACTCCCATGGGTCATCCCCTACAAGCAAGACATCATTTTCATGATCCACATAAACAAGTTTCCATCCTATTCTTTGCCCATCTTCCAACTGTCCCTCTATGCCAAATCTTCGAGCTAGATCATGCTTAAGCTCATCGTAACCAGAATAACGGGTTATGTCAACAGATCTTCCAACAGCACCACGTTTGTACACCTTAAAATAACAATGACCAGTTTAGTATTGTACAAGGATATAAACATAAGTCAGACAAAAATACATGGCTGCACATACGTCTAGAGATAGGGATCCCATGGACTAGAACAAACCTTCGTATATGACCGCGTTCGCTGAAACTGAGGAGGAGCCCAAGGGCCTCTATTCAAGGAGCTGCTATCATTAATGTTCGATTCGATCGAGTTAAATGCCATATCTGGAACTCCAAATGACTGGGAAACCATTGATGATGAAAGTTCCTGCTGGGGATCTCTGGAATTTTCACAATTGGCGGGCATGCTTCCAGAAGAGAGATTGGTGAGGATATCCTTCCCCAAACCTACAATGCCCTTTCTCAACAATTGATCAGAACTCATTGGCAATGGTAATTGTCTATTGATGTTAGTCCCATACGGAATATTATCCCTGGGATCTGCATGGAGTTCTCCACCTTGGTTAGTATCTCTTAACAACAACGGCTGAAGGTCATACGCGGAGCTGTTATTCTGCTGCAAAAGAGCATCACTCTGAGAAAGGCAAACTGAGGTTGTAGAGGAAGAAGCGTCCAAATATTCTGTGAGGGTGGCTGAACCGTTTAAGTATGTTTGTGGCAGAAAATCTCCCTGATTCTGTGTTTTGGAGACACTCAATGAGGGCTTAACATTAGATTTCTGCTGCAGACCTCGAATCAGACAAGTATTCAATGACATATTATCCAAAGCATCAGGACTAAAGATGGTGGCAGTAGATTGTGCCATATCATCCCCCATTATTGTGCTTAGGAGGCCTCGCATGCTCATCAGTGGTTGAACAGCATTTGGACAATTGTTTGTGGAGGGTGAAGTAGAACAAGATGGGACATCATCAGTAATTCCCGACTGCCCAGCCCCTGCAGTTGCAGTGACTGTGCTACCACCAATAGCATTTATTTGATTGGTTGGGAAGAATGGGAGATGTCCCATTAGGCCAGGCATTTCAGACAGTGTGCCAAGATGGTGTGCTGGAAGATTTGGTTGCTGGGGTGGATGAGATGCACGAGTATTAGTTTGGTTGTTATTCCTTGTTGACTGCTGTTGAATAGCATTTGAAAGAGGGGCTGAATTGGGTGTTGCTTGTGGCATTTCCAATACTTGGTTAGATGCCATGGACTTAGAGAAACTCTGAGATGCATCTAACAGTTGCCTCTGTGGATCTTGCTGCATTACGGACGGCTGTGCTAGAATTGATTGTTTTTGTTGCTGAAGCTTCTGCAACAATTGAACCTGAATCTGATTGTCAGACATCTGAAATTGTTGATTAATTTGATTGGGCAACTGGGTTTGATGTAGGCCTTGTTGTTGTTTGTGACCAATTATGTGCTGCTGCTGCTGTAGGCTTTGAGGAAGGATAGACGACTGTTGATGAAGATTGTTATTACTTTGAACTAGAGTTTGAGGGTGCAGAATTTGTGCCTGAACTTGAGTCAGAGTCTGAGTTGTTGAATTTTTCTTTGCTAGTTGAGTAATGTCACTAAGCTGCGGCTGTGGTTGTATTACTGAGCCTATATGGTTCAGTGAGGTTGGTAACCTGGGAAGCTGATCAAGTTGTTGAGCTTGTTGAGAATGTAAGCTGTTTGGTTGAGGTATTTGCGGTGATGTCATGCCCATCTGACGGGAAATATCACTTCCGGCAAGGTTTTGCATGACACATCCTGAAAAGGATTGCAGGTAATTGGGCTGCATTGAGTTTCCCAGCGAAGCATTTTGCTGCATGTTCATCCACTGTACTAAGCTTAGGGCAGGTACAGCATCAGGAACTTTCATGCAAATATCATCACCAAGCCAAGGCTTGGTCCTTTTGAGTAAGTTGTCCAAATCAGAGGCATTCTCATCTACCAAGATAAACAAAGGTAAATCAGAATCACTTTAAAAATTACTCAAAGATTTAGAAGCTCGGCATATGTTTCTTTTTTCTAACAAAAGGAAAAGATTAGAAGCATCCTTAAGTCTTAATCAAATTTAAAACCCATGGTACCTAAAAATCACATACAGGGCCTTAAAAGCTAATCAGTGAAACGGGCAAGATAAAAGGAAAGGATCTTTTCAAGAAAAGTCTTCTATAAATGTGCCTTTCAATCAATTGATTACTGAAGTTGGTACAGAAAATATATATCATTGGATGCTTCTTTTGTGAAGGGACATTCAAGAAAGGCCATATAAGAATTGAAACCGGAAAAGGGCAACAAGCATTCAAGAAAGTTAAGGCGCATCCAAGGTTAATACCTGGGTAACAGATAAACATAGAACTCAAATGGTAACCATACGGTTAAAATGAATTTAAAGAATATAATGATAGGCTAAGGCAAAAATTCTGAAAACCAATTTGTTTTACCTAGCATTCCCGGTTGTCTTGGATGCTTAGATCCAAAGTATGGAGAAGGACATATGAAAAAAGGCGCAGTCACAGGTTCAATATCCCACATTGAGACTCGAGTACGCCTTTCCCCAGCCGTAGACTCATCCCAACCAACCTAAAATTGGACGTAATATTATCATAACTGTTAAGACATGCTTACGCAAACCAGGCATAATAGAAAAACAGAAGTTCCACAATTTACCTGCAAATTACGCCATTGTGAATTCTTCCATCTTACTGGATCAATGTCAGATATACCAGTAATTGTACCCACATACCTGCAGAGGAGATGTTTTCCTCAATTCTGGAGTTGTTTGGAGGATAACAAAAACCTAAAGTAAATTCTTGAATCCAACAAGTTTATAAAGTTTCCAATTTTCAACAACCAGACAGTCTTTAGACAAATAAATTGACAGCAAAAAATGAAATAAGTGCCAAAAAGAAGTTTCACCATCTTTTCTGGTACAAAGATACTATCATATATCACAATGATCAATAATGCCAGAGTGACGTACCTTCTCGTTCCTGAATCTTCAGTTTCGAACATCATTCGAAAACGGATGCCAAGGGAAACTTGGTTGCTGTATACAGCCTTGTAATACTTTGCTAAAGGGATGACAAATTCTGAAGGGCTAGTCCTGCACAAGCATTTATCAAGTGTCAAATCCGGTCCCAAGAAAAACTGTGGAGGAAATAATAGAAAGCTATTCACCTTGGATTATAAAACACTGTGAAGGGACTACTGTTTGCTGCTGCATGGGCTGCAGTAGCTAGTATCCCAATATGCATGCTATCACTTGACAAAACAGATGGTGACAAACTGGTAGCTTGCCTGTTTGCCCTTCTGGTGCCTAACAGTAGCTGTTGCTTTTCATCTCTGCCCGATATAAATTACATGTTTTTTATTAGAACTCATTTTGACAGTAAAAATGCATGCTGAACTCACCAAAATTCAAGTTCCAGGTTCAAGTCAGAAGGTTAAATACACAATTTAGTAGGAAAAAAAGGTTTTTTAATAAGAAATTCAATTTACTCAAGTCAGTTGCTCTTACCTTATAAACAAAACAGAGTCACCAGCCAAAAGCCTCTTGCCACTAACAAATAAACTCCACCCAGTTGTAAGCAAGTGACGTTTTGGTTTTCCTATGTTTAGTGAAATCGGGAATTTGCTTAGTGTGTGAAGATTAGCTTATGATAAACAATAAAACTCATTGGCTCTAACATCAACTTACCACGATAAATGTGGCGAAAAGTCCATACAGTATCATGTAAATCCTTGGCTACAAGTTCTTGAAATGGTGTTTGCCTGGAGAAATCCTGTTTAAAATTAAACAGGTAAAGATCAAATACAACAATCAAACTGCATTATCTAAACTAAAAGATCAAATACAACAACCAAACAGCAATGTCTAAACTAACTGTAAATCACTTACTAAAGAAGGGAAAATCTTCTCAGCTGCACGTCGGGGAACAGAAAAACCGCCATGAGTGCTTGTGTCGCTTGCTGTTAATGTTTTGCAGAAGAATTCAGTTTGTGGTTTATTTGACTTCATTGAAAGATCTGATCTTACTAAGGCATCTTTGTCATACTGCAAGCAAAATACTGAGATATTCAGTTTGAGCCAGCAATCAAAAACATTTTTAAGAGTATGACACTATTTTGATTTTTCTTTCATGTTGTACATGACATTATGTAATTACAGTCCTATCTTCTTCTCCCAGCTACTTTAACTTCCATTCCTTTTCAACTATAATATATGTTTGAAACAGCTCCTTACTGAAGGAACGGGTTGCAGGGTCATCTGAGCATAAACTTCATCAGTTTCTGAATCCGCCTACAGTATCAAATATAAAAGAAAACGATTGGTTCAATACAAAAGAAACTTATACGACATATGCTTGATAAAGTCAGCTACTATACCTGTAAGGTGACATCATGGAGAAGGCATAGTAGCTTTGCTGGGAGATTTGGATAGTTTGGTATTTGAGCATCCACATCCTTCTTCATAGATGCTGCAACCTGAAAACATTAATATCACTCATTAAGTTAGCACTTCCACTTGAACTTGCTTCCAAATAAAGAGAAACCAAAATCACAGTCCAAGTCAACCATAAATGGCTTCCATCCATCCACAATTCATTGCTCTCATAAGACACACAGCAATCAACTTTAACTTCCAAGTTCTACCATAACTTCTGCTCAACATAAATTTGATAAAAATTCAATAAATAGAAAATCCTCTCCTTTCTTTTCGGTTGCCATATAATTTTCGAATTGCAAACTAGAGATGACACAAGTTGAAATTTGAAGGTCAAAACTCAAACACTTCCGGGTAGGTACTGATTACTAGGGTGTCTTTGATCCCACAAACAATACTCTTTTCCCCATTCTCTCCTTGGCAATTACAATTGTTCCCTTTTTTAAGACATTAATGAGTAGAAACAGGATTACTACGCAAAATTAACATTATCCTTTTTGCTTCTCTTTACTCAATCTAATTTATTCACACTACTTCATAAGAAAGAAAGAAAAAAAAATCATCATAAATTTATTTAAACAGATAGCATGAGAAAAAAGGCAGAGGATAATTATTAGCTAGTAAGAAGAAATTATAAAGGTAAATACTTGTAGAGAAAACAAGAAAAGAGAAAAAGAGACGAGAGGAAGAAGAGGCATGTCTGAGTAGCACAAGATAGAGTTACCTGCTCGCTGTGGCCTTGAGGGAAGTAAAGTACGTGGGTACCAGCCGCCGGAAGATTCACCAGCGGCCCAGCACACGCTTGCCATAGCTCGGAGTTTGTGCTCTTCTTCTTTGTTCCTCCTTCACCTGCACCATCATCATCATCATCCACCACTATGCTTCTCTTCATTTTCATCTTCTTAACTCCTATACTTATAATTATGTGTTTGTTTCCCGAGAAAGACAGTAGGTCGCAGAAAAACAATAATGGAGGAAAAGGAAGGAAATCACGGAGTGTTGCACGAACAATTTTAGTTTTTACTACTTCAGGTATAGATTTCCTCGAGCTAGAAAAGGCGAAACCCAAAAGCGACAAGAAAAACCGGCCTGGTTCAGAAACTAACAATATATAGCAATCAAAAGACCAAGTATGTCCGTTTCCTAATAGCAAGTATACGACAAAGTAGATGACCTTCGCCTGGAGTGGCGTTGACGGCCGTTGCTCCTCCGGCACGGTTGACCGATTTTTTCATTTCCAACATCCGGAGAAGTTCAAACAACTAGTAAAGATCCAAAAGCATGTATTACAGTAGTTTAACTAAGTCAAAGAACCCATCTTTCCTGCAACCTCGTGAGCTCAGATCAGCCCAATTAGAAAGATGAAAACTTTCCACAAATTCTTCAAAGGGAAAGAGGAAAGGTAGTTGGAAATCGATCAGTCAATAAAATTGGGAGGCTGGGTCCGGAGAGAAACTCCGGCTACCTTTCGGAGAAAGGGTAGACGATGAACAACAACCACTAAATAAGAAAATAATGAGATGGGGAGAGTGTGCTTATGCTGTTGAGCTTCAGAGGAATGCTAAAGCTTTGCCCCTTTATCTTCTGCTACATTACCCTTTTCCGATCTTTCCCTTCACTTTCCTTTCTCTTCTTCTGCAATCTCTGACAGTCTATTGCTCGTTCTTCATATCTCATTGGTCTTCTATCTCTCTCTGTCTCTCCACTTGATATGTTTATTTATTTATTAATTGCCTTCACCATGGTTAATTCTTACAAAACACAACACTCTTCTTGTCATGTTTGTGTGTTGGCGATGAAATTATGGTTCCAAGTGAAACGACCAACCCACTAGAGAAGATGACAAAATGAGTGAGTGTTCACAACATGCAAAGAAAAATGTTGGTAATGAATGGGGATTGAGGAGTGGATACTTGTAGTTATTGTTTTATAAAATATTTAAAATATTTTTACATGTCTTGAAGTTTGAACTAAAACGTAGAAAAGATCATAATGTATAATTAAATAAAGTTTTAAAATTTGTAAAAATATTTAAAATTTATAACCTTCATAAATATTTTTATAAGATATTCTAACAAAATTTTAATTTTTTCTTATACTCCAATTACCTTTTACCGACATTTTTTTCTTGTTTATATCACATTAGCAACGTGATTTGCTATCTTATTTATATTTTAAAGATTTAATTTGAGAATTTAGAGAGATTTCATTTAAAATTAAAATTTTTTTAAATACAATAAAAATAACACGTGAAAATATATTTTTATTAATTTTAAGGTCTCTTTTAATTGTTATATAAACATTAAGGTTTTTTAATATTTTTATAAACTTTAAAGTCTTATATATAAAATATTAAAATCTCTTTTTTATACTTTAGTTTAAACTTTTAAAAATCAAAATAAATTTCCAATCATAGTTTATATTGTTTATTGATATATAAAAAATATTTATATTATTTTATTAAATATTAATCACAAATATCTGTTTTAAATAATCGATTTTAACATATAATCATTGTTGAATTTATCGTATCATCTAATGACATAAATATAATTTATATTTTTTATAAAATATTTAATTAAGTTATGAGTTATAATTTTTATATTTATATATTAATTTTATTTTTATATTTAAAAATTAAAACGCAATTAAATATGGAGTTAACTTTCAAATTCTCTTCTTTTAAGCATTGTTTTTGCATAATTTTGTTACCGAATGCCAACAAATGTAATCTATAATTATTATGAATCAATCATCAAAGTCTTGTACTTTTAAGAAATACCTTATATATATTTTTTCGTGAATGAAACAATTTTTATTGAATTAAATATTGTTTATGAATGCACACGTTATATATGTATATATAGATATATATATATATAGACAATAAGACATAATTGGATATTGTACAAGGTTAGTCAAAGACTACATCATCTTATGCATTTAATGCGATCGTCAGTTTGGGAAGATTGACGAGTGATGGCAAATTAAAGTTGTATATTTGTCTTAATATCATTTATTTATTGAAAAATATTACTAGGAGGAGTCAGTATATTCAATACTTTACCAGATTTAGTATTAAATTTATCTAAAAAATAATATTATATTGATACTGGTCAATATCAATATTATTTTAAATAATTATTTAAAATTATAAATAATTTTTAAACTTTATAAAATTTGTAAAATGATTTATAAATGTATTATATTGTGTAGTTTTTAATTTAACTTTAAATCTAAAAAGATCAAAATACAATTTTTAAAAAAAAATTTAAATTTTTATTTTTTTGGATACCAGTCAGTACTGACTGGTATTTGCTTTTGGAATAGCATTTGACTGTTCTGTTCTATTTTCGGTCCAAAGCATAACATTCTGGCTGGTACCGACTATAACGGAATGGTATTTGACACATTGGGCCAAATAGGGTTATGGAAGGAGGAAGGTGTTTTCAGATCATTTTTGTTTTCATTAATTTTTATATTTTTATTAATTTTTGAACTTTTTATTTATATATATTTTCACAAATTTTTTGTTATTTTCATTGATTTTTATATTAAAAATAAAAAATAACAAGAATAACAAAATCAAAAAGATCTGTTTTCTATCATTGTTTATGTTAAATTTTAATTTTAAACTTAAAATTATATAAATTAAGTCAATAAATTTGACTTATTGATTAAACTCTAAAATTAAAGTTAGTTTTAAGAATTAACTTATAAATTTTTTA
>JAOXYD010000135.1:206927-221217 GCA_028565735.1 Pinacopodium congolense
TTGTTAGTCATCATGTTATATCTATATATCCACTTCTAAATTCATTCCACATAGGAAATGTAACATTTAACCAAAATACAAAACAACAAAAAATCAAAATACAAAAATAATAATAATAATTAAAAATGAAAACAAAAGTTGAAATAAACAGACACTATCACTTATTTTTTTATTTTTGTATTATATTTTTATTCTTTATTTTTATATTTTTATTTTTCTTATAAAAAACGAAAACCTGTTTAGTTGACATTTAAAAAAATTAAAAACAAAAATATATTTGATTAAAATTTATGATAAAAATAATTTAATAATAATAACCAAATATAAAATAAATTAAAATACTCTTATACACTTTAAAAATATATTATTAGTCAATAAATTATATTAATCATTTAATATTAAAAAATCTGTTTATATATTCTGTTTTCAAAAACAACTCTATATCTCTATGTTTTAAACAAAAAACAAATGTGTAAACAAACAATTTCTTAGTTTTTATTTTTATTTTCTGTTTTTTAAAAATAAAAATTTTAAAAAAAATCAGTACACAAATAAAATATACAAACAAAAAAAGAACAAAAATGAAAAAAAACACAAAAAAAAGAAACGAAAATACACTAAAGGCCTTTTCTTTTCCATTTTTAATTTTGATTTTTAGTTTTAATTTTTTAACATAAAAAAAATCACGTATTAATATAATACAAAAATTAAAAAATTTAATATAAAAAACACAAAAATCACAATTTAAAACAAAAATAAAAAATTCCCCTAAATCGTCCCCAACAATTTCATTCAATTCTATTGTAGCTGAAGAAGTCCCTGTGACAGTTGGGTCTCCTCCTTGGCAACTACTCAAGTTGCTTCTCAATCAGCTTTATCTCGTTGGTTTGAAATAATAGTTCACGGGAAAGAAACCCAACACAAGATTGGCCATTCCACGGAAGTCTTGATTTACCCAAGAAGAAAACTAAATAAAGTAAACACAACTCATAACCATGCGACAAGAACAAACAAAATCCCTATTTGTACTGAAGAGTTACTTGTTAGGCTACATCCCTTTTCAGCACGAGTTCTCTTTAGCAAGGTGACCAACAAGTGCTTAAATGACCACAGATAGACGTGGTACGCCCTAAGCTATTAATTAACATTAAAGGAGAAGAAGAAGCTAGATGGCTACCATTTGCAGATAAGAAGGTTTTATCAATGGAGGGCAATCAAACTTCCTGAAGAAAGCCAAAAACACGAGACTAGTTTAACTTTCTGGCATGGTATCAGTTCACCTTCCTAAAGTCAAGAGATTCAAGACCAAGTGATAAAACCTAAGTCTTTCAAATCCTCTTCCCTAGGACTAAGCTTGACAAAAAAGAATCCAGGAACTCCATGTCTCAACAGAAGTAACCCCAATATTTGGACATAATAGAAAATTGCACAAAACATACTTACAAAGCCACATATCACCACTTTCAATATTGCCATCATAACATTCGACCTCTTAGGAAAAATAACACAAATAAAAACAATTTTGTCATGAGAACGAACAAAATATGTTTCAGACAACACCAGACACATAAAAGACGAGGGAAGTTACTGTTAATAGCTAGGAAAAGATGAGAATGAAAAGATATGATGCATGAGACAAAGGAAAACCGATACAAACAAAAGATCATAATTTCAGTTCATACTCTATTCCTCTGCAACTCCTCAAGCCAATCACAAATCTTAGAAAGAATAGCATATACTCTTCTTCTGCTAAGGAAATTGCTAGCAATCACTGAAAAACAAGTAAGTTCACTATTCCCTTCCAAATCTAAGAGTAACCAGCCAAAAGAAATAAGTAAGATGAATGAAGGAAGAGACCAACCAAACTGAAGAAACAAAAGAACAGTACTCAATACTACAGGCTTCAACTAAATTCCTTTTCTTTAAGCTCCTGTACTCAAAACCCCCCTTCAAAGCATCCAAGAAGAATTTACAACACACTATATATTAACCAAAAAAGCACATAATCAGGGAGGAAGCGTGTCGAATCCGCATTAAAAGACATTACATGAAACAGAGAAAATCAACTTAATCAGCATATGAAAAAACACTATGATTCAATCCTAAAAAAGTTGAGAACTTTATTATAATAACTGTTGGATCACATCCCTAAAAGCTTACAAAACGGCAGAAAATAACAGGGGAGTATAAGGAAGTCTCGACAAATCGGGTAGGGGAGGGGAAGGGATCAAACGGGACTAAGAAGCTGGTAAAGCTGAGGTTTGGGATCGGAGTTCATGCCAATGATAATAATCAAAGGAATGAAACCATAGTGAGTAACGACTTTAGCTTTCTTCAGAGTCCAATTGCTCCATTCCTTCACGCTCTGCATCATCGATTTCTCCTCCTCCTTCGTCGCCTTCCCGCTTCCCTTTCCTTTGGCCTTCAGTGTAACTCTGGTTGATGCCATGCTCCTCGCCCTCTGGCCAAGGTCTAATTTTGATATCGATATGAACCCTAAACCACCATTCCTTTATAGTGAAGTACACATTTGGGTCAAGGCCCATTTAAAATAGTGTAGGCCTAGAAGGGAGGACAAAACCATTCCTGTAGCCGAACGCCCTTTTTGTTTTTGTTTTAGTTAAATTCAACCGAATCAATGTAGTTTAATAAATTATTAATTAAATTTTTATAATTTTAGAATTATAAAATAGGTTCTTAAATTTTGAAGTTATTTTTATTGTTAGCTTTTTTATTATTTCTATTTAATGGTAGTATCACGAGGTACGTCTATGTGATGTCACATGACACTAAACTAATAGTGAAAGTGATTTGAAATTTTAAATATTTATTTGTTAGTTGATCAAACTATAGGGACCTAATTAATAACTAACCAAATTATATGGACCTAAATAATATTAAATCATATTAATAAATTATTTTAATAATTAAAATAAAAATATCAATAATTAAAGAAATATATATTGTAAATATTATATTCTTTTAATAAATTAATAAATTAAAATTAAAAAAATCATTCAAATCATAAAAATATTTTATTTTTATAAATTCAATATTTATAATAATATATATATGTGAAAATAATACAAATATATTTATTATGAAAATAATATAATAATAATTACTTTAAATTAATAAATTTTTTAGGATGAAAATAGTTTGATTTAAGTATAATTTTATATAACATAAACAACTTTTTTTTGTATTCAATTCTGATTGAATCTAAATAAATTAATCTAAAACTTATTAAAATTTAAATATGATTTGAATATTAAATTTAAATATATTTAAATATAATTTAAGTATTATTGTATTTGTCTTCTGAATATTCTACTAAAAAATATATTTTTAATACGTCTGAACCTTCAACACAAGAAAAAAGATTTTTAAAATCTAAATTGGGATTAAATATGTTTAAATTTAATATTCAAATTATTTAAATTTCAATAAATTTCAAATTATTTTATTTAAATTCAATCAGAATTAAGTATAAAAAATAGTTTAAGTTATATAAAATTATACTTAAGTCAAACTATTTTCATCCTAAAAAATTTATCAATTTAAAGTAATTATTAATATATTATTTGTATGATAATTATATTTGTGTTACTCTCACATATATACATTATTATAAATATTGAATTTATAAAATAAAATATTTTTATGATTTTAAAATTTTTTTAATTTATTACTTTATAAAAAATACAATATTTATGACATATATTTTAATTATTAATAATTTTATTATAATTATTAAAATAATTCATTAATAAAGTTTAATATCATTTAAGTCCTTATAGTTTAGTAAATTATCAATTAGGTCCATATGGTTTGTTAAACTATTAAAAAGGTCCCTAAAGTTTCAAATTATTTTCATAATTAATCTAGTGTCATGTGGCATGTCCACGTTGTGCCACGTGGCACCATATGGGCATGACACGTGGTCTTGTCGTTAAACAGAATAATAGAGGGGCTAATAGTGAAAATAATTTAACTTTAGGAATCTATTTGATAGTTTTAAAACTATAACGACCTAATTGATAATTTATCAAATCACAGGGGGCCTAGATGAATTTAACCCTTTTTAAAAATTTCAAATTATATTTAGTAAAGACTAAATCATTCAATCACTTATGTTTCAATTTATTCTTCGTGTAAGGATGAATTCAAATTTGTTATAACTTCTTTCACACACACTAGCACTCATATATTAACTCAGAATTCGAATTGTAAATCTTTGTAATATTGGAACATCGCTTCTAAATTGGTCCCACCTAATAACTGTAGGGCAACAAAAAATTTATAAATTAAAGTAAATAATGATTAATTTTAAAAAGAGAGAAAAGTGAAGAAATGAATAATTTGACTGAGTTTATCTCTTTATCATATTATCATCAGCAGTCCGAAATCACCACAAACATCTTTGTATGCCTCCATTTGTGAGTTAAGAAGGTCTTGCATCATTTTGTATCCAACAATTGTGGTGATAGTAAACAATATCTCCTTATTAACTTCAATTCTTTTATTGAAATTAGGTCTAAAATAGACACTTAGATTAAGAAATACTCTAGTAACAAATACGAGAGAGTAAACCTATCTTTCTCATCCATCATTAATGAAAAAAAAGAAAGAATTTTACGGATAAAATCTATTATTCAAGTTAGCCTTTATTGCTTCCTTTTTCCTTCTATATTGCATCATAAAGTATTCCATTATAGCATTATCATCACTATTTTCTAGATGAAATACTCTCACAAAAGGCTCACAACTTAAATTACAAATTAATCATTAGACCAAAATTCATTGTCTTCACGTATAATCCTAGCAATCTTCAATCCTGCATGGGACTTGATATGTTAAGAACTAACCTACTTATCACTTGTGAGCATATGTCTCAGCTCCTTCTTCATTTTCATAAAATTATGAAGTGATAAAAAATTAGCTGTAAATTTGATAACCATAGGATGACGAAAGTTCCAATTATTTATTAAATCTCTTTCACATCAAATTCAATACTTATGCACAATTACAGATAAATTTTGTCACATTTTTTTCCTTTTATATAGTCTCATCAATCACAGGAAAATATTTATTATCTTTAATATTTTCCATTATCCAGTTAAGATAGTGTGCATCATAAAGAGTCCAAAAGAAAGAATTGCCCACATTTTGTAACCCTTTACTAGTTGCTTTGTTAGTAGCATCATTGTAAGTAATAAATTAAACAATATTTTCAATATTTCAGTTGAAATCACCAAGTTTCATTACTTTTAATCTTGACACCCTTACATCTTTACCAATATCATCCCTCTTATCAAAATTTACATGCATTTGGATACATCTTCTTCTTTGTTCATTTTTTTTTCTTTTGATCAAAATTTCAACTTAATCTCTTAAGTTGGCATTTCTAGGGTATAGTATGACCTATTTTTTAACATACTAACTGTAATGTTTAGATATGTCTAAAATACATAAACTTGATTATAAATCAATACAAATCAACCCCAAGCACTTCAAAAACATTTCTCATCTCACACACTTAAAAAGTAATTTTCCAAAACATTTTAATGCATCAAGAGGTTTGTTTCAAAACCTTCACCATATAAAAATCTCTTAATTATGTAATCTATAAGCATTTATTAACTTGTGCATATCATAATGCATGAGTGAGACTCTTTAATCACTAAAATGAGATAAGTAAAATTTATAATAAAAGTTACAATTATAAAACTATAAATACTATCTTAATCTTCTACAGTGGAGTCATATTTAATATCAACTTCATATTCCAATTTAGCTCAAAGAATCTATAAACAATGTTTTTAATGCTTTAACCGTATACCTATCTTTCAACTACTTAAACATAACAAATATTAGTATAAAGATTATTTTGTCATAATCAAAATAAGATAGAACCTTTCTTGGTCCATCAATCTCCCATTTTTTAATGATAACAAAATTATGTGATATTATAAAACATAAAACTACAAATAACTACATATCACTCTAAAATTCACTTAACAACATATATTCATCATTTAAGAATATAGTCATACTAGTGATACCACAAACAACATATCTAAGCCATTTCAATATCAATAACACAAATATAACTAAAAAATTCAACACTCTTCACAAAATCACAATAAGCATCAAAATTCTCAAATTTGATTAACTCCCCCAAAATTTATCATAATTATGTAACAATTTTCACAATTTTAAATTCAACACTAATAAGAAGTTTTAATAACTTACCAACTCCCCTTTAATTGGTTAAAAGTTAAAATTCTTCCTTAATTCATGCAATATAAAATTTAGAACTCTCCCATAGTATAACATTCATTTCTCCCCTTTTAGGGAATGATAAAAAAGATAAAGATAACATGTACACATGCAAAGTCATAAAGAAAAAAAAACACATTTTATAAACTTTAGTCCATTTAAAAGAGAATATAGAAGGGAAACAACATAAACATAAACATCCATAAATGGGAGGAGTTAATGACATAATTAATTGAAAATTCATACATCAAGGGTATCAACCTACATCCAAAATTGTATAATCCAAACAAAAAAGTCCTAAAATCTCAATATATATATATATATATATCTTTAATCATGATCCAGTATTGGTAAAGGAGGAAATTGAGAGAGAAGCTTGTGAAGTAACGTGATAGTCTCCTCATTTTGACGTATAATCTCCTCATGCTGATGTGTCACAAGGTCTTATAGTCCATCAAATGAGATTAGATTAAGAGGGAGAGGATGATAAGATGTATCCTCATCATCAATAAAATGACTCAGAGCATACTCGTCAACACCACTAAGATGAAAAACAGAAGGAATAGGTTATTGTCGTCACTAACGCAGTTGAATCATTTGATTATTCACGAGTTCATATCCCACCCGATTAAAAGTAGACTGATCGAAGAAAGTGTTAAGCTCATATTCATCTTCTATAAAAGGAACTTTAAAATAATGGAAGATATGACACAAAATAATAGAATACAAAATGTTTTGGTTTTTATTTTTCTTTAAAGAAAAGCAAACCATGTTATGAAGGATGAACTCTTCTAAGTATACCCTTTCTCCTAGCATCATAGTTAAAAGAAGTAATGAATCCTTTAAACCTAAGGTCATATAATGACTATCAAAAGAAATAAATTGTATTCAATAAACAAAGGATGAAATCGAGAGATAGTAGTGAGATCTCAGGCATCACTAGTTCTTTATATTATTCTTTCTACACTAGCTAACTAAAAAATAGTCCAAACTCTAGTAGAAATAGAGTTATTAAGTTCAGTATGATAGTTATATGAGCTATACTCAGAAGGAATGGGTAAAATTAGAATTTCATTAATGATATCTCTAGATAATGGAATTACAATATCTTGAACCTTGGAAAATATAAAATAGTCATCTCTTACACAATGTTCTCTAAGGATTTAAAAGAATAGACAAATATTGGTGGAACTAATCATAGACGAAAGAGTAAAAAGATGTTCCTACCCTTAATTGATAAAGTATTAGATAAGACTATGTTGTTTGAAAAAGTACAAATGAGGGGGAGAAATGGGTCGGTTTTTTCATGAAGTCCTCTAAAAGTATAATCTTGAAATTGAGGAGAGTAAATGTTAAAGAACTTATCCCCTTAAGAAATTGGAGACCTCTTATTTCTAGAGGAACTATCACCTCGAGCTCTCACCATGATTGAACAACAATGATATAATTTAAATAAACCTAAGGATAAGCTCTCTGAGGTAAACACTCAATAAAGTCTCTAAGAGTGAGATTACAAGTATATCAATGTTGTTTATAACCAACTAACATAACCTGCATAAAAGGATAGGATACTATACTTATAATCGAATTTTCAACTATAATCTAAGTGACTATATTATATGAATGAAAAATCGAAACATATGTAACTTAACAACTAAAAAACTATAAAATGATTAATTTTAATGCCAATTAAGTTTTTATAAAACCAAATTTATCAAAAATATATTAATTTGACAAAAATTTTTGAGAGGAAGCATATTTTAGACCCAAATTAGAGAAAACAAGAATTCAATAAGATCAAACACAATTCAAAGCTTAAATATCCCTAATTGACATCAAATTAAAGTGCTATAAGATCAATGGAATGAAATGAATCCTAAATAATAAAAAATTTGAAATAGGCTCAATTTTTAAAACTTGAAAAATAGGACATATCTCAAATTGACTTATAATTACACATTCGAATATTAATTTTGCAAAAACCAATCCCAATTTATCATAATTATGAAAAATCCCTAATTTTTAAAGGTAAAAATTGGGAAAATATTGATTTGAAAAACATAAAGATTGAATGATTAAGTACCTTAATCTAACATCTAATTGTATTTCTATATTATCAATTTCACTGTATTTCTATATGATCAATTTCATATAAAAAATTCAATTTAATCAGAATGTGGAAAAATCCTAGTTTATCAACCCTAAATTTGGAGAATTTTAAATTTGGCATAATCAAAAGCAATTGAAGGTTCTAATACCTTAATTGTACTCCTAGTTGCATCAAAATACTTTTAATTTTAGGAAATTATGAAAAATCAAGGAAGAATTTCAAAAATCCCAATTTTGAATCCCTAACTATGCATAAATGTAAAATTAATTCAATCGAATCAATATGCAACTTCTTTAAATTGTTCTTCTAACATACTTTTAAATGAAGAAACTAGGCCTAGGTTACTTCTAATTTGGTTTAAATATCCAAACTTGAAAGATTATAAAAAAGGACTGAAATTAAAAGATTACCTAATTGCAAGAGATGATGATTTGAAGACAACTAAGTGAGGGCTTTTGTTTAAAGGCTCAAGAGAAGTCTTCTGACACCTTCTTCTTTGTTAAAGAATCGCTAAAGTGGGTGAGTTTGGATAAAGACAAAAGAATTATAGAAAAAGCGTGTTTCCAAGAAAAAATTATTTTGGACGAAGATGAGGAAATTTTTGGTTGGGGGAGCCATTCAGAAGAACAAGTACATGCCTTTGAAGAAAAGAAATGAAAAGGATTTAAGAAGAATTGCCATAGATAAAAGTTTTGAAGAGAAAGGAATGATATGAACCAAAAAACAAAATAAAGGGACATTTAAAAATCATTCAACTTGTGGAACAGTTATTTGCACTATTCGACTGGTGATTGGTTGACTACTGCATGTACTGGTCAACCATTGCATCTTTAAAACATACAGTTTTGCCATAAATAACACACTTTAATTTTTAAAATCAATAACATCAATTTTAATCCCAATTTTCTTTGAATAGAGATGTTTAAACAAATTTTAAATAAAAATTTATATTTACAGAGTAGTAATCAAAAAAAATAATTTAATTGCATAAATTAAGCAATCATTAATTCTAAACATAAATTTAAAAAATAAAAGCACATCATATCTTAAAATAATTTTCAAAATAATTATGTAACTCCTAAATTATATGTCAACATTTTTTTTATTTCTTTACTTGTTCAATGCTATTTTTCTTGAAAGTCCGTAGAAAATAAAATTTTAACGAACTTTTAGTATCTGTATCATCTTGGTTCCTTAAAGGATAGATGGTTGTCTCCAACTATATGACAAGCCATTTATATCTCTAAGCCTATCACAACAAAAACGTTGATCATGTATATAATATACACAATAAGTACAAAACAAAGGAGTGTTAGTCATATATGCATTCCTATAGTCATTTTTAAGCCTAAAATCATTATAAGAGCAATGAAAACTTTACCTAGGTTGAAAAAATATTCTTCTATCATTGAACCTTTATTAAGGTAATCTCCTAAGTCTTATCCTTTAACCATACATGAATACGAGATGTTTTACTTAGATTGTGACCTAGTAGTAAATACATTTTCAACAAATGTCTTAGATTCAGATTTATCTTCTAAGTTCCTATCATTTATAAAAAAAGTCTTACTAGATGATAATCCATTATCGTTAGAATATTTTAAACCATGTTTGTCATTAGTCATCATTTGTATACTTAACACTATTTCTAATTTATCATTTTCCTTAGTAAATTTTGCTAATGATTCTTTAAGTGATTTCAATTCCCTTCTTTAATGAAACATTTTAATTTATTAAACTAACATTATCCACATGTATTGATTCTAATTCATTCATAAGCCTTTCATTTTCTAATTTATACCCATCTAATAATCTTAAAGACTTCTTATGTTGAGAATGAAACTTCTTTTTCTTCTTCCTCAACTTCTTAATTTTCCAACAAATTTTCATAACTATGTTCTACATCACTTTAAATATCACTATTATTAGAATGGGAAGATGATACCTCATCGTTTGCTATAAAGCACATATTCACCACTTCTTATTTTTTGGAGTCATTTGATTTGGTTAATGTGGCCTTCAATGCTTTCTTCTTCTTTGATTCTTTCTTTTCCTTCTTTTCTTTTTCTTTTTAGAGATGTGGGCATCGTAATCTCATGTTACCTTTTTCTCTAAATTTAAAAAAATTATATTAGCCAATTTATTTTTAAGAAATGATTTACCTTCCCTTCTATAAGTGGATGCTTTCATCCTTAGGAATTTCTTTAAGTTCCTTGTAATAAGGGAAATCTTTTTCATCTTCACTTCTGTATAACAATTCTTTATTTTCATTTTTCTTCCTTCTTTGTAGCATTGAACACTATGTTTTTTTTCTTGTGTATGGTCTCTTCTTCTTATATTTCCTTTAACCTCATCTCACACATCAAGAGAGAACCAATAAGCTCGTTGAGGGGGGAAATTGAGATCATTTTACTTATTGAATTGCGGTTACCCTAGCTTCCCATGACTTCGACAAAGACTTAAAAGTCTTTTTAACAAGTTTAACATTTTTATAAGTCTTTCCTAAACCTTTTAGAGCATTTATAATATAAAAAAAGAGATCATATATAGAAGAAATTAATTCATCATGAATTATATGAAAAAGTTCATATGGTGGATAAGCATACTATCTTTACTCTTCTTAACTTAGTTTGTATCCTCATCTGTAACTTCTAAGTTATGTCAAATTTGATAAGCAGTTTCACACATAGATACCTTATTGAATTCATTTTTGTTAAGGATATAATACAAGATATGGATAGCTTTATTGTTAATAGAAACTAATTTTCCATCCTTGTTATCCCCCTCATCTTTACTCTTAGACATTAATTGATTTCCTATAAGTTTGGAAGGCATTGGAGCTTGTTATGAAATAATATTCTATAGTTTTATACTATCGGCCATCAAGAAACTTCTCATCCTGATCTTTTAATGTAGGTAATGGATTTTATCAAGATAGGGAGTCCTAAAAGTATTTTATATTTCTAGGATAGTTGAGGGAGAAAATGTGTTCATTGTGTGTGCCATTTCAATTTTTCCTTGCTAGTTTATTAGAATTACAATTATTGTGAAACCTAGGCTTAGAAACCACTTATTAGTCTTATTTAAAACCTAAGGGGGGTTGAATTAGGTTTTTAAAAAAAATTTAAGTTATTAATCTTCTCAAATTCACCAAATTAAATTAAATACTTCAGTGGAAACAAATAAATAAAAAAAATTAAACAATTTAAATAGTTCAAATAATCAAACTTGTAAATTAAATGCTTAAAAATAAAAATGTAGGGAGGAGAGTACATGAAATTCTTGTAGTGATTCTTATATGTTTACTTTCTCCTATGTCCACTTTTTAACAAACTTTGTTGAGAATTTTTCTATAATAAAATAAATACAACTTTAAATAATACCACTTACTTTTTATGGTTCAAGAATAACTTTTCACTCTTCTTTTTCCTTAGGCTAAAAAATGAGCTTCTCACTTTCTTTCAGTCTTCACACGAGCAATATTTACAAAAATTGTTTCACTTAAAATCACATAGGTATATAAAGAGGAGCACAACTCTTCTTAAATGAATGCACACTTAGCCTTACAAAATACCTCACAAAACCACTAAAAACACTCAAAATCAAGTTCTTAATGTTCAAAACACTTTAATAATTATTTGATTTCTTTACACTTAGATTATAAAAACACTGACAAAACACTTATTTATAGTGTTTTCTAGACCCACTAGCCATTGATCACAGCCTCTTTATATTAAAACTAATTCATTTTATATTACCATTGGAAATATAGCCATTACATGCGATTTTGCTTCGACTGGTTGACTAGTGCACTCAACTGATCGACTAGTGCTCTATACTAGTCGACCAAGCCACTTTATGAACAATTTTATATGTCTAAAAGACATCAAACTCATTACGAATATCAATACAAACTAATACTAAACACTTCAAAAACATTTCTTAAATCACACTTACTTAGAAACTACTTTCCCCAAACATTTTAAACATTAAGAGGTTTGTTTCAAAATCTTTCCAACATAAAAATCTCTTAATTGTATAACCTATTTGTATTGACTAACTCATGTATGCAATTATGTATAAGTAAGGCTCTTCAATCACCAAAATAAGATAACCAAAATATACAATAAAAATTACAAATATAAACTTATAAATACTATCTTGATCTTCCAAAATGAAGTTGTCTTTAATATTAATTTCATGATTTTCAATTTAGCTCAAAGACTTCATAAATAATGTATTTACCATTTCAAACATGCACCTATCTTCTAAACACTTAAACATAACAAACATTAATATAAAAATTGTTTTGTCATTATCAAAATAAAGTAGAACCTTCCTTGATTTAATAGTTATCAATCGAAGGATCTTTATATCATTATAGCAAAAAGAGCTTTACGCAACAAAATGGTTGTAACGATTTAAAGAATTGTTACTAAAAATTAGTGTAATGCAATATTTTTTAAAGTGTTGCCTCTAATAATATTAAAAATTAACTATAATAATAATTTGTTGCCATATGTTGAGAAAAGCAATAAAATTAAAAAATTGATGCCTTAAAATCCAAAATGTTTAGCAATTAAAACTATTTTTAATGAAATCAACTTTAAATAGCAATCAAAGTGTTGATCTTTTATATGATTAAATTATTTTCAATATAATTTAAAAAATTACATAGAATTATTATTTTCTTTTAAATACTTTTACTTTTCTTTTATTTTTTATAATTTAATTTAATGGCATGTTAAATAAAAAAATTAGATATACTAAGGCTATAAATATTATATTACATGGTTCTATTTTTTTTAGTTAAAGTTAAATAAAGGAATTAATAATGAAATGTTTACATAGTTAAGACACATATATAACGTACCAAAACGCCAAAACTTGTTTTATACATCCCAAAGGATAATCATGCTGCCTAATCCCCATCAGGTTTAGATGCTTCTAGAGTTGTTTTTTGTCTCTTCGTTCAATAGAATTTTTCATCCATATACACTCTCAATCTCGCCCTTTTTCACTATAGCATGTATCTTCTTTACTACTCATCCGATTTGCCTTTGTGTTAAGGGTATCACCTCCCATTCGATCATCATCGATGGCTGAAAGAGTCTTTGATGGGTGTCTCTGCAACTCTCCATGCCTTTGCTTCCATCATTTGTTATAATCCCTTCTTTTTTGACGTGGTAATGATTTTAACTCCTTTTATTCACTGGTTTGTTATCATCATAGACCTTAATCATTCATTCCTCTGATCATCATGGTAGGAGGAATCATCGATGGGCGTCTCCGCTACTTTCCATATCTCTGCTTCCATAAGAATTCCATTTCCTTTTACTCTCTAATTTTTTATCGTCTCGAACCTTAGTCTATAGGGTGAGATACAGCTATGTTGTCACTCGGGTCGATGGATCACCTCTGTTTTGTCAATCATCATTAAATCAGGTATGGTTCATGACTTTGCTTCCTCTCTCTTTGTGTCTTTGAATGGTGCCCCATTATATTACCTTCCATCTATGCCATAGTCCCTCTAACTTCTATTATATTACTATGATAGCAAAATGGGATAACAATCACTTAAGTGATCAAGTTTATGAGATTTTTTCAATTAGGTGATCAAATTTTCAAAATTTTCAATTGAGTGATTAACATTTGAAAAGTTAACCAGTTGAGTGAAAAAATTTGATGTCATTAGTTATTAACCTGACCCAACTTGACTCACTCCAACTTTTTTACCTCGTATGGTTAATTTTTTAAATGTTAATTACTCAATTAAAAAAAATTTTAAATCTTAGTCACTTAATTGAAAAATATGAAATTTTTAGATTAATAACCTATTTTAAAATTTTTAATATAGATTCATCTCATAAATGAATATTTTTACATAATATTTATAAA
>JAOXYD010000135.1:221317-232467 GCA_028565735.1 Pinacopodium congolense
TGAATTTCAACAAGTCCATAAAATATATATATATATATATATATATCTCACTTGCTCAACCAATGTGTTTAAAAGGACTTACAACAAAGATAATGATGAATGTTATAAAATTCCATGACTACATACCCTAAAAATACTCATTTGATCACTTTTATGCATTAGTATGAACTTGTATATATTTTGATTCAATTGATGTATAAACAACACTTAGACATATCTATATATAAGCCTAGAAACCATAAGCTACCATTTATAGCTTTTAGAGACATTAAATAACAAACTTTGCAAATTAGAAACCAGTTACTATTTAGATTTCATGGCTACTGATCAAGCACTCACTCATATTGATCGACTAATTAGACATACTAATTGATCATTCACTGAATAATTCACAAAAATGGCATCATTTAACACATCATTATGTCTTTAGAAAAATACCCGACTAGTTTCAAAATATGGTACAACGGTCGACTACTTTAACATGTACTAGTTAACTAATATACCTTTTAGTCATGCACTAGTCGAATACTAAGCCTATAATGGTTGACCAGTCCCTCTATAAAATAGTTTTTAACACTTTCAAAACTTTTCATAAGTTTTTCTAATTGCCCCAAAACAAATAAAACATCTTTTCAACAAAACTTAACTAAAAAAAACACTTTAAATAATTTTTACAAACATAATTTGACACATCAAGAGAATTTTTAAATTTTTTTTCTGAACTCTCCTCTTAATTATAAAATCTATATGTAAAATACCTCAATATTAATGCATATGCCTGAATTGATCCCTTAAACACATTAAAAAGATCAAGATAAGATTCATCTCAATAGAATAACTTATTCAAATTTATTATCTTTATCTTGATCCTTCATTAAACAATTTAATCTTTATATATCATCAAATTTTTCTCTAATTACTCTCCTTTCTCATTCATATCTTTTCAATACATTAAAAATAACAAAACCATTAGTAGTAAAGATATTTTGTCATTATTTAAAAAATGGTTAGAACCTCCCTTAGTTCAATAATCTCCCTTTTTCTATAATGACAAAATATTTGATATTAAAAGATAGAAAACGTAAATCATATATAAATCAAACCATAGTGCTCCCTTTTAATATAATATTACTTAACTTCTCCCCCATTTTATAAAGTCAAAAATGTCACATGATTAAAATCAAAACTCCCCTTAAATTCATGCATCATATAAACAATATTACTTCCTATAAACAAGAGCAACTAGTATTACATAAATTCTCCCAATTCTCAGAGCAACAAAAAGATATCCATGAATGCAAAAAGAGTCAATTATTCATTATCACCAATATCAATAACAACAAAATTGAGCATCATAAACTGTAACTTCCAATAAGAAAGAGTCAATATCAAAAAATAAATACAAAGTTATTAACATTAATCATCCATATATACAAAAGATTACAATGTATCCAAAATAAAAAATACATCTAAAATTTTCTCTTATACATCTAAGACCACTATTCTTGCTTTTATAGAAGTAACATCTGAAAAGGATCATCTGATAGGTGAAGGAAGACTAAAGTGAAGCAATATGAATAACTTATCAAGTCATGTATCAAACTTATTGATTTGATGTATTGTTGTATTGCAAAATAAGTCAATCTTGTCGTTGAGTATAACTATCTAGAACCCAAGAGTAGTTAGGTTAGAAGTTAAAGTAGAATTCGAATGAGGTCGAGAATATGTAGCCTCATCATCAATGGATAACATAAGGGTGTAGCTTTGAAAAGGCACATATCATTGCCACTATCAAAGTGAGAATAAGTCAATGAAGGTACAGGTTGCTACTAGCATTGATGAGGTTAAGTTATTTAACCATTAACTACTTAGTAATCTATGCAACCTAAGGTATACTGATCAAAGAAATAATGAAAATCAAATTCATCTTTTGAGGATGAAACATGAAAGTGTTAAATGATGAAACCTAAAGGGTGAGAGCATATGAGATGTTTTGGTTCTTCTTCTTGGATTTGACAGATTGGATCAAATTGCTCAAGATGAATTTTCTTACTTAGAGCGAAACTAAAGATTATTAAAGCCTAAAAAAGTAAAGTGATCCCTCGAAGAAAGAAAGTTATATACTTGATGAAAAAGTGATGAAAGTAGGGAATGGTATTAAGCTCTCGAACATCATTGGATTTACTAGTTAATCCCTCCTCATTAGATAGCTCAAAGATAGTTTTGAATTATACTAACATGGAATAAGGAGCATTGCTATGTTTGGTAATAATGTAAGGATATAGGGATGCAAGAATTTCATTAATGAGATTTATAAAGAGGGCAATATTGACATTTTTGGCATTTAAGAAAATATGATATTCATTTCCTATAAGGTTCTTTATAAGATTACATAAGAATAATCTCACAATTGTAAGACTTAATCTACATGATTGGGTAAGCAAGGTTCCCATCCTTGAGCAATGAAGAACAAAACAAGACCATAGTCTTTAAAATTTTATAGACAAACAAAAGAGATGACTTGGTTTTCATGGAGTTCACGAATGGAATAATTAATAAAATAAGGAGAGTTGTTATCAAAATACTCATCTGTAGATTAAGTTAGGGGTTAAGAGTTCCTAACTCTAATTAAGAACCTAGAATGATGTAAAGAACTTACAGGCTCTCTAGACGTAGGACCATCTCCTGTAATCCTAACCATGGCAAATGAAATAAAATATTTGTGAACCAGAGTATATGAGAATAAAGGAACCTAAGAAGGCTCTAAGATTAAATTGAGCATAGGTATCATAAATCAATGATCAAAGTATAACTTATATGAAAACACACTTCTATAATTCACGTTCCAAATCCAACTACTTCAATCATCAATGCAAATATATCATTATATGAAAAAAAAAATTTAGACAATTAACCTAAGTTGAAAGAGTGAGTATGAGTTTAAAATCTTTAAATCAATCATAATTAAATGTTGAAACAGTTCAAATTAGCTTTCAATTACATTTTTATAAAGTCAAATTCACAAAATCTCCATGATTTTGAAAAGCCTTAAATTCTAAAAGCATAAATTAGAAAAAATCAAATTCAATCAAAATTGAGGCTAACCAAATGCAATTGATGATTTAAGTAGTTTAAGTTTTACTTCCATTTTCATTAGAATACCATCAATTTTGAAAAATTTTGGCAAAAAAATCAAAACCCCCCATTATTAAACCCTAAGTTGTTAAAATTTAAAATTGATGTTATCTTAATGAAATATTATGGAATTGAATCCTTATAGTGCTTATAAATCATAAATTAAACTCACTTTCCTCAATAATTTCATAAAGAAGACCTAATGAAAGAAAATTTATAAATTGAAGGGAAGAGAAGGTTTATTCTAAAACTTGATAAATTTTGGCAGAAGAAAAAGGGAAATGGAAGCTATGCATGCAGTGGAGTTTGAGTTTGATGAGGCTGGAGACATTGCTAAAGATTCTTCAAAATCTTACCATAGAACTAGAAATGCCATTGAGAGGAAGAGTGTAAAGCATAAGGAAATGAGCTAAGATTGATGGATTTTAGCTAGATCTGATGTTCTGGTCCATGAATAAGACTTAAAAGCTAAAGTAGGAGATGAAAATTTGAGGTGATTGAGGTGCAGAATGTTGGAGGGAGAGGAAGAGAGGGAAAGAGGCACGAAATGAAGTAATAAGAGGGAAAGAGATGTTTAAAAATAGATTACACTGCATAATTAGTCTAAGGCATTGATAAACCAATGTGCATAAATCAACTAGTCTTAAAACCAATGTAAGGAAAAATCATTGTGTTTGATATTCTAAATATATTGGTTAGCCATAAGATTATACTAGTCAATTAATATGACTTGGAATTGCACTTTATATTCCAAAGTAGCATAAAAACTAAAAGTTAAAATACTAACACATATAATTTTTCAAAATATGAATTTAAATAAACTCCAAATTGGATTGAACTCTATTAACCATGACTGGTTTCCTCTTAATCATTTATAACATTAAACAGTAATCACTTTTAATTCTTATTTCTACCTTTAGAAGCATGCAACAAAATTTCCTTTCCAAAAATATGTATTCCAACTCAATATTTTCAAATATAATCAAAGTGAATGGAAAATGTGTATCTTCTTTATGTATCACCATAAGATTATTTCATTTTCTTCCTTACTTAGTTTACAATGCGTCTACTTAATTTAGAGATTTTTCTTTAATTCTTGGAAATACCCTTCTTTAATCCTTGCTTGATATCCAATGATCACTTTTAATATTGACCTACAAAATAAAGAAGTTAATATGGTCTTGGTGCCAATACTAAGTTGGACCTTAAAGATTAGTTATTTTCCTTTCATTCTAGCATCTTAGCAATTTGTTCCACCGATTTTATTTAATATAAAAAAGTTTCTTAACATGTTTAAAGCTTCCATAAAAATAGAAAATCATAAGTAAATGATGATGGGTTCTACAGTTGTATCCATAAACATTACTAAATATTTCATTATAAGTTTCGTGCAATAATGAGGCCTAAGTTCTTGAGAATAATATTATATCCTAGTATAAGCATTACATCGAACTTGACGAGCTGGATTTCTAGGTCTAGTTTTAAGACAATATATGTATGCATGAAACTTTCTTTAAGTTGTAACCTAGAAGTAGATACAATAAGTTTATGTGGCATTATTATATATTCATCATCTAAGTTCTTTTCCTTAACAAAGATAATTTAGGCATTTGTTGATACATTCCCATATATATATATATATATATATGTACACATATATCCCAGGTCACATCTATCATTTGATGTTTTTAGGCACCTAGCATACATTCTAACTTTTGCTTTTCCTTATTCAATTTTGATTAAAAAAAATCCTGAAGGCTCTTTATTTCCTTCTTTAATGTTGCATTTTCTTCTATCAATTTTTTGAAATCATCATTACCTACACTATTATATTCTATAATGTTATGTAATTCATTTTCAATTTCTCATTTTCTAGTTTTCATGTATCCAATAGTTTCAATGTTTCCTTATACTTGGAAGATAACTTTTTCTTTTTAAAAGTCAAGGATTCTAAACATTTATCTAATTCATCATAAGTAAGGCCATCATCATAACCACGTTTATTGAAAAAATTATAATAAGATGGTACCTCTTCATTTGTTATGAAACACATCTAAGCCACGTGTTCTTCACTTTCCAACTCCCTTATATCATCCCATTTTATAACTTTTAAAGTTTTCTTTTTCTTGACTTCCTTCTTATCCTTTTTGTTATTCCCTTCATGTTTATAACCATCTTTGAGGAAAAGGCATTGAGATCTCATGTGACTGGGTTCCTTATACTAAAAAACAAGTAATATTGAAAAGTTTAGGCTTATATTCATACTTAACTTCCTTGAAGTCCCTCTTCTTTAAGAAGCTCTTCTTTTTTAAGGATTTTTTAAACTTCCTCATGAGTAGGGCAATTTCCTCATCATCACTATCATTTGTGGAGTTTTTGCCATCACTTGACACTTTTAAAGCCATATTCTTATATATCCTCCTCTTGTGTCTTCTTGATCTTCATTTCACAAGTAATAAGGGATATAATCAACTCCTGCAAGAGTAAGAGGTTCAAATCCTTATCTTTTTAATTTGTAGTCGCCTTGGATTCCTATTAATTTGGTAAAGACCTTAGAATCTTTTCTCACCAATTTAATATTAGTGTACATCTTACCTAACCCTTTAAGAGTGTTTATAATATCAATAAGTGTAGTGTATATAGAAGAGATACCTTCATCATGATGCATATGGATAAGCTTATAAGATTTGTAAGAATTCTAACCTTAAATTCTTTTACTTAATTTTTACCCTCAAATGTTACTTCTAATGTATACCAATTTTCATATACAAATTCATACACCGATATCTTATTGAACTTATTTCTACTTGGGTACAAAACAAGATGTGTATAGCCTTACCATTCAAAGACACTAATCTTTCATTACTACTATCTTAATCTTACTTTGATTTCAGTACTTTTTGGTCTCCAACAATTTTAGTAATGATATGAGGTCCTTTTGAAATAATTTCTCATAAATCTGCATTTTTGGATATTAAGAAAAACTTCATCTTGGTGTTCCAAGATAAATAATTATTACTATCGGAAAGTGGAGCTTTACTGATTTTTTTCCCTCTTGACCATAAGAAGATACTAGTATGCTCAAGTATGCCATTTTGTATCTTTATACTTACCATTTCGCTAGAAATATATCTATATGAGTTCATTCTTTAATACTACTTTTTGGTTCTATATGGCATCTAAAAAGGGAGTGAATTAGGTGTGATTAAAATTTTCTAAGTTTTTCACTAATTAAAAGTTCATCTTTAAAAAATTTAATATAATGGAAAATTATGAAAATATTTTAAAATATCATTATAACTTCAATTAAAACAAACTTATAAAATAAAATTAGTATAACCGATTTGTAGTGATTCACATAAAAATCTCACCTTTGTCCATTCCCTAACCACTTATTAGAAATTTTATCATAATCTTTTTTTAAGAATGAAGAGTAAGCCTTGTACAAAATTTTATTTTAGTGAAGTGCAACTTTACAACTCAATTTCAATAAACCCATAAGAAAATACACATAGAAGTATATCACTTGTTCAACCAATGTATTTAAAAGGGTTCACAACAAAGACAATAATGAATTTCATAAAATCCCACAATGATGCATCCTATAAACACTTTTACTTTCATACACTCCTATGCACTTGTGTACACTTTGATACAATTGATGCATCTATTATATACCTATCTACAGGTATAATAATCATAAATTAGTCGTTTATAGCTGTTGGAAACATTAAATAACAAAATTTGTTGATTAACAACTAGCCATTGTCCAAATTTTATGGCTATTAGTCGACCATTAACTAGTACTAATCGACTAGTCCACAACAACGTCATCATTTAATCTATCGTTTAACACGTCATTTTGTCTCTATAAAAATCACACCCAACTGATTTCAAAAATGTTGTACACAAGTCGACCATTCTTACCTGGAATAGTCAACTAATACACCATTTAGTCATACATTAATCAACCATTAAGCCTACATTAGTTGACCAATCCCTCTAGAAAAATAGTTTTTAACATTTTAAAAACTTTTTATATGTTTTCCAAAATTTCCAAAACATATTGAAACAATTCTTTTCAAAAAAATTTAACTCAAACACACTTCAAACAAGTTTGTCAAAAATATTTTGATGCATCAAGAAGATTCTTAAAAAAATTTCCTGGACTTTCCTATTGATTATGAATCCTATATACAAAATATCTAAGTATAAATACGTATGGATGAATTAAGCTCTTAAACACATAAAGAAAATTAAGAGAAGATTTACAACAAAGATTACATAGAATATCCTATTCAAATTCACTATCTTGTTTTTTATCCTTCTTTGAACATTTTGATCTTCATGTAACATCAACTTTGGCTTAAATTGTGTCTTTACTCCCTTTTGGTATTCCTATTCTCTGAAGACATTAAAAATAACAAAATTATTAGTAATAAAGATGTTTTTTCATCATCAAAATATAGGTTAGAATATGCCCTCATTTAACAATAACTCTAATTTGATAATAGGATGGTTTATTGTGTATTTCCATTTATCTTAGCATTTATATTTAGAATTGTTGTTTATTTCCATTTATCTTAATGTTTCTCTATCTTTCTGTTATCATGATTTTTCAATTTTTATTTTTTTGTTCCTTATCTAGGTAAAGAAGTATCATAATGGTGGTTTTATTTGTTCTATTGCATCCTTCCTTAGTAACTAAAGCATTCAATTCATGGGGGTTTGTGTTTGTTTGATTAGTTTTAACTAGGTAGGTTGAGGAAATGTGCGCAAATGGGAAAGATGGTTTCTTTTGAGTATTTTAGTTAGATTGATGTATTTTCCTCTCCTTTCTTGACAAGAAAGGTTGATTAGTGTTGTTCTCTAGGTTTAATTATGATAGAAATATATATATATATATATATATTGATGTTATGTTGCATTAAACTAGTGGCTTTTTAAGGATTGATTTTTAAAATTTTAAGTTTAAAGATTAGTCATATGAATGGTTGATTTAAAGAATTTGTAAGGGTTTATTTAAAGTTTTAGCTTGTATTAAAGCAAACATGTTTGAGCATAGCCATAAGGTGTAAATTGGGGAAAATAAAAGAAGTTAAGAATATATGGATTGTATTGGATTAAGGAAAAACAATAAGATTACTATTTTGGATAGTTCTTTTAATGAAGTTGATAAATTTGAAAGCCACAAGTTACAATGGAAACATGACAAGAAAGAACTTAGTAGCTAAGGAGTGGATTCATGATTTACACTATATCAATAGGTTGTTATAATTTCATTCAGACCTCCTGTGGTTTGGTAAATTATCAATTAGGTCTTTATAATTTCAAAACTATCAAATAGGTTCATAAAGTTTCAAATTACTTTCATCATTAGTCACTCTATTATTTCACGATAATTATATTTGTTTTACTCCCACATATATCCATTATTATAAATATTGAATTTATAAAAATAAAATATTTGTATGATTTGTGTAATTTTTTAAAATTTTAATTTATTACTTTATTAAAAGAATACAATATTTACAGTATATATTTCTTTAATTATTAATAATTTTTTTAATTATTAAACTAATTAATTAATTGAATTTAATATCATTTAGATCTTTATAATTTAATAATCAATTAATTCTCTATAATTTGATAAACTATCAAATAGATCATAAAGTTTTAAATTACTTTCACTATTAATCCAATATCACATGGCAAACAGAAATAATAGAAGAATTAATAATAAAAATAATTTAAGAATTTAAGAATTTAATTAATAATTTACTGAATCAAATCAAATTTAAATGAATTTAACCTTTTTTAAAATTCTCTTCTCAGTGCCTCTGTTTCTTCGTTTAATTGCTCAAGTTGCCGCCTTTTTGGAAGCGGGTTTGCATTAATTCGTTGGATTTGGAGACCCACTCGAAGAATTCAATTTGATTATGAAGCAAACTTTCCCATAAGAATTCATTTTGATTAAGAAGCAAACTTTCCCATATCAGTTCCAGTCAAAAGGAAGAAAAGCAGTTTGTTTGGAGTAGCAGATATTTAAAATTGCAGGAGAAGAGTCTAATAGATCATTTTGGAGCACAATCGCCATTGTTGAGGAATAGTTTGATGTAAAGGAAGCTATGCTTATTGGCCAACTTTACGAACCTGCAATTTTTGTATCAGAAACACTACAATTTTTTGTGACTTTAGGTTCAAGCTCTACTTCTTACTCGATTGACATTGCAGCACATCAAAACTGCATGTTGAAGGTAGATTTACTTGTAGCATTAAACTGGTATACTTTACTGTATCATGGATCATAGCTTACTGATAATCCTGACATTGTCAATGCAAAATATGGCAACAGCATATGCAGGATGAAGTAAAACTGAGTTTTGCATTGACCACAACATGTGTAAAAGCCAATTTGGATCAATGCTCCTTTCTAATGCTGGTCAGTTTTTCATAAGGAATCGACTGTTTCAAAACTTTGCGGATCCGTTTCGTACACTGCTCAACTACTACACAAGTAGTCCCAACAAATAAATCATATGATGTATCACATACCTATAAATGCTTCAATTCCTATTCCACCTATTGCTGCTTAGGAGGTATGTTACCTCTTTAGCTCTTCACTCCTTTTTCGGATGATGCCCACGACTTGCAATTACAAACCCTAAACTTGCCACCATTCCTACCAAATACCCACCAATGGCTCCATAACTCACGCATATTGGCCACTCCTACAAGAAAATATATCCACAAGATCACATCTCACAACAATTACGAACACATACAGCATACATGTTGCAACTATGATTTCTTGTTCAAAGATGAAAGAAATCCCAATAATAGTACACTACCTGCCATGGCCTCTCCCAGTCAAGTGGCATAGGCCAAGCTCCAAACCAGGCTCCAATTACAGCTCCATGGGCTGGTATACAGATCATATATTCTATATCTTTATTTGGCCTACAAGTGATCAATCCATATCAACGAATAAAATTGCAGTAAGGAAATTCTAAAGGATGACCAAGCTAAGTTTCAGGCAAGTTTCTTTCCACTCCTGGTGTGATTGTATGTCATCTATCAGCAAGTTTCTTTTGAACTTGAAGACAAATTTCATTCCCCAAAGTTCCGTAAAAAATATTTTCCTCAGAGTTTTTGCAAAAATCTACCGTTATCCTTTCACAAGCTACAAATACCACAAACAAACATTAGAAAACTTACTTTGTATGTGCTAAGATACGTTGCCAGTGTGTCCATGATGAACCAAATACAGCAGCAGCAGGAACAAACTGTTAAAACAAAACTTTCTTATTTAGGTCTCTGAATCCATAAAGAAAACAATACCCTTAAATCATTTTACCTTTTCCTTTAGAAAAGCATAACCAACAATGCATGAAAAGGTAAAAGAAAAATTTCATGAAAGAACAGAAAAGCAAGCCTTTTAATCTTGGCAATGGATTTTTAATATCACATTAGATCATTTCAATGAAATTGGAATATTAAGGTTAGATATTCAATTTGTATATTTCTAAATGGCTTGTACAATTATGATGAGAACTCACTGTAAATGACGACATCAGAAGCGAGTAATAAATGGTCTTTGTTAAACACCTATATCCAATAACAAAAGAACAAAGTCAATACATACTGACACATGTCATTGAGGTGAAAGAAAAGCAAAAGCCATTTTCTCAAAACCTCAACTACGATTTACCACACCCCAAAGACATGAACTTTATCAATCACTAAAACACATACTCACTCAATGTGGATAGGTGCACCCAAAGCAATGGCTCCAAGAGCAATCAGTAGAGCCCCTACAGAGTGGGAAAAGAACAAAAAACGATATAAGGAGTATTATTGCCAGACTTTCTATAAACCTGACAAAGCACGCGGGTTCAAAGGCAATGCATTATGACAAATTTAGTGAACAAGTAAAGAAGTTCAAAAACACTTGAGAAATCTAGATGTACAAACTTGAAAAGGATCAGTTAAAGACTAACCAAGAGGAAGGGCCA
>JAOXYD010000135.1:274554-290458 GCA_028565735.1 Pinacopodium congolense
AACCTATCTTATAAACATCAAAGACTTAAACATTAGTAAGAATAATGTTTTGTCATCATCAAAACACATGATTAGAATCACCTTGGTTTAATAGATCTAACTTGAATTTAAGTATAACTTTTTTGACACAAACAGAAGGACATTCTGAGTGTACCATTCAGTCTTTGGAGGATATGATGTGAGCTTGTGTACTAAATTTTAAAGTGATTGGGATTCATATTTATCTTTAATGGAATTTGTTTATAAAAACAGATATCACTCTGGTATTAGGATGACATCTTTTGAGGTATTGTATATAAGACGACATAGAGATCCAGTATATTGGGATAATTGATGGTGATAGGATATTGGAGGGCTAGAATTGATTCAAAAGATTGTAGAGAAGATCGAAGTAGTGAAGAAGTGTTTTAAAGCTACCTAGAATATGTAGAAAAGTTATACATATCGACATAGACTTGAGGATGAGTATAAGGTAGTTGATAAGATGTTCTTGAGAGTGTCACCTTAAAGAGGTATAGTGTAATTTAGAAGAAAAGGAAAGTTGAGCTTGAGGTATATTGGGCTTTATAAAATTATTCAGCTTATTGGTCCATTAGCTTATAAGTTGGCCTTGCCTCCGGAGTTATCTCAAATACATTATGTTTTTCCTGTATCTATGCTGAGATGATATTGGTCAAATCTAAATCATGTCATACCTTAACTGGAAATGGAAGTGGCTCGAAATTTGACTTATAATGAAGAGCCAATTAAGATTTTAAAGAGAGAAATTAAATAGTTAAGGAGGAGGCAGATACCTATGGTGTAGGTTTTATAAAATCATTATCGATCTTTAAGAGAAGCCACGTGGGAGGTGGAAGAAGATGTGCGAAGGCATTATCCTCATCTTTTTAAAAAGTCAGGTATGTATCTAAATTTAGATGATAAAATTCTTTTAGGGGGAAAAACTGTAAAACTTGTAAAACTTAACCCAGGCCAAGAACTTAACTCAACCCAACTTGTAAGACCTTATTCGACCCATCTAATAATGTTTATAAAATTAGGTTAAATTTTGTTTTTATTTCTACTCCTTCCTCTCCATTGCTACCGACTTGTTTCTATGATCACCCACCAATCTTTCTTACCGTCTTTACTCAAGAAACCATCAATCTCTTTGATGTTGGTTGCATTATTCTTAGATGAGTTAACTTTTTGTAGTTTTGATTAGGAGTGGGTGTTAATAGTGAGAAAGAACTAAAGAAACGTTAAATGTAAGGGAAGAAAAATTTGGATAACCATGAGAAGATGGAAAAAAGGGCAAAGGAAGGAAGGAAAAAGAAAGAAGAGAGGAAAAGAAAAGGAAGAGAGAAGAAGAAAAGAGAGAAAAAAAGGAAAGAAGAGATGAGGGGGAGATGCCGGGAGTGGAAAAGAGAGGAAGAGGAGAGAGACGGAGAGGAGGGAGGAGAGAGAAGTGAAAAATAAAAGGAAAAAATAATTTTTGTGGCAAATTTGTAATTTGGATAAAGTTAAGGTAGTTTAGGAATTTTAAAGAAAATGTGAGTATAATGTAGGAAAATAAGGTTTCGATGGGTGATTTTGGGAATTTTAGGAAAAGTTAAGGGTAGTATAATAAATTAAAAATTTTTAGAGTTATTTTTATTTTATTTAGTCTAACTATTTTATTAGTACTCAGGTGTTGACAACAAATCGGAAGGAGTATATGATTTATTAGAAATTTAGAGTTTTTGTAAATTTTAGTTGAGGGAATTAATTAAAAAGTACCTTATTTTGTATTTTATGTGAAAAGTTGATTTTAGGATTTTCTTATGAATTTTGATAAATTAAAATATCTTATTGTGCGAGTTTTGCGTAAATAGTGAAAAATGCAAATTGTATGGAAGATGAGATTTAAATATGTTCTATTATATGAAAAATTTGCGTAAAAGTAGATATATTACAATTTGTGCAAATTTATGAAAATGTCGTATCTTTGTATATGCATTTGTGAAAGTTGTAAATAATGTGTTTTTGTATGACTTATGTGACTTGAAAGGGATTGCATCATATGCATTTTGTGGGATTTATGAATAATTGAGATTTTTATAAGTTTTGGATCAAAATATGAATTTTAGGCGAAATTATGCTATTATGAAAAATATGTAAATCATTAGATGATTAATTTTGTGATGAGTTATTGAATAATGAAAATATGTGATAATGAAAGAAAATGACGTGACATGATGATGTTGAACTTGTAGAATATCAAGTGAATATAATGAAATTGTAGTTAGTGACTTGCTTAAATAGATTTATATCTTATGATCTTGATATTTATATGATGAAACTGAGATTAATTATTCAGCACATCTCGGGTTATTCTAGGAGTAGGGATATTCTTTGTGACTTATCTTGGTATTTTAAGAGTGGAGATACCAAGGACATTTCCAAGAATGAGGAGTGCCCTGTATGATTTATTTTGATGAAATCCAGTATTCTAGGAGTGGGGAATGCCCACAATATTTTTAAGAGTGAAAAGTATTTTGTGTAGTCTATTTGCCGTCAAACCATTGAATATATGTTTAATAGGTTAAACGAGGACCTAAAAGTTTAAGAAAAATATTAAATAGAAATATGAGAAATGAAAGAATGGATTAAGAAAAATAAATAAATAAAAATTGTAACATGAATTTGTAGTGCAATGCAATGTGATGTGATTGTGTATATAAATATTATTTTATATTTGTATGTATTATATGTTGCACGACGGATATATTCTAGTTATACTTTATCAAGTTGATAGCCCATTCCTTGCCTATTGAATTTTTCAGGAGATATTCAGTAAGTTTTGGAGCATTTTGGATTTCAAGTTGCGTATTAGTGGATAGTTCAGGTGGGAAAGTTTGTCGCAGAATGCCACAAGAACTAGCTTCAATTAGATTTTCATTGTTCTTTAACAATTTAATTCATTTATGATATAGTGGAGATTTTTAATATGTTTTAGTTAGATATTGGATTTATGATGTTGGGCACCATGAATTTTATTAATGATTATTTTTCTTCTGTTTCAAATTAATTCCTTTTGATTTACTGGATTTGCTATAGTGAATGGTGAGACTTGATTATGCATAATTTTGAAATTTAGGGTTTGTTTTGGTGTTGGAAATTGAATTAAAAAAATTAAAGTTATTACAAGTTGAGAATTGTTGTGAATTAGGAATTGATTTTTGAAGTAGGTACGAGCGTTACAATTATCCACACCCTTATTTAGAAGTCTAAGGCAAAACCCTTATGAAATGGAAATGAAATAATAGTTGTCAAGTTTGATGATTAAACTTTTGGAACTTGATTCAGTACATGTATTAAGTTCAGTGATTGAAGTGAAACATTTTATTAATACATAGATCCATTATATCTTGTGTATTATTTATAAAAATGCTTAAGAAGAATGCTGCTTCATATGTTTAATATTAAAATGTTTGATAATTACCATTTTGCATTTGAAGATCTTAGATACAATCATGTTTGTTTAGCAAAATTTTGTTATGTAAACATTAAAAAAAAAGATAGGTAAAGACACTATTATTTTTTCTGTCGAGTTACTAAAGAAAATTTTGTTGTGTAGGCATCTAGGGTCTTATCTTTACTATTTTGTATCACAGTTATCATGGGATTTTTTCTACATGAAAATGTCGTGTATGCTTGTCACAGTAATTACAAATGAGTAATAGATTAGGGAATCCTCCTATGAATTACTTTTTAGAGCATCTGAGAATTTCATTTTAGGTGGTTATATAAATTCTATGCAATATAACTTCAATTCCTACATATAGAACTATGCATCAGTATGTTGAGTCATATACCATCCTTATTTCAACAACATAACCATATCCTTGAATGTAAAACACATTGAAAAGTAAAGAATCAACATTTTCGAAGTGTGACAATAGATTAAGGTGGGAAGTTCAGTCTTAATTAAATTAAATATTTTTTTCCTCCTTTTAGAGTTTTATACTAATGTTTAAGCAATCACTTCACTAGAACCCAAGATTCAGGATATTTTCAAGTTTTTAAGTAAGTTTGAAAATTAATGGTACTACTAAAAATTATATCTATAAAAATGAGAAAATATATTTATTTAAGCTAAATCAATGTCATAATTGATATGGTAGTGATACACACTTTTCACCATAACTTTTGAATGTTATACTACATTTTTTGTCGTTATTATAATTGACAATAGTTTGTTTCCATTTAAGTAAATGATCAATGGCCAAAGATAGTTTGTTTATAGCAGGACTAGATCATTTTTTTGGTGTAGAGAATGGATGGGCCTATATCCATTCTACTTACTTGAGTATGTCAACTTAAATCTAGTATTAATAGTGAAGAGTTCACAATGATGCCAACATTGATGTTCTAATCTAACATTGTTGTAATATCATCATCAACTTGATAGAAGATCTGAAGAAGAGAATAATCTCTTTGATATTTTGTATTATGATTTACAAGTCTATTTATGTTCAGAATTGGTAGCTATACGAGGTAAGGTAATAAATGAGAATAATTTGTCTTAGCTATAAATATGAGATTTTACGTATACTACAAATCTATTGTGTGATCTTCTTACCTGATTGCTACACATCTGTGATCTTACGTTGATACCCCCCCTCAAATTGATGATAGTTACCAACAATCATCAATTTACTCATAAGATAAGCATGGAGCATAGAAGACATGGTCTTAGTAAATAGGTCAGCGAGTTGATCATGAGAAGATACATGGGCAAGATGAAGAATATTGTCACGAACCAAATCTTAGATGTAATGAAATTCAACTTCAATGTGTTTAGTGCGCTCATGGTGCACTGGATTAGTAGCAATGCTGATAGCACTTGTATTGTCTCCAAAAGGAGTGATGGGTTGATAACAAGGAATATCAAAGTCCATGAGTAGTCGTTGGAGCCATATAATTTCAGAACTAACTGAGGACATGGAACGATACTCAGCCTGGGTATACTTCCAAGAGATTAGAGAGTTGCCCAAGAACACACACCAACCAGTTGTAGAATGTCGTGTGTCAACACATCCAACATAATTTGCTTCAGCATATGCTAGAAGAGTAAGTAAGGACTTCGAAGGAAAGAATAGTCCACGATCACAAGTGCCCTTGAAATAGCGAAGAATGCGATGATGAGTTGAAAGATGTGGCCTCTTAAGTTGAGAAACAAATTGACTAACTACCTGAACAAAAAATGAGGTGTTAGGAAGAGTAATAGTAAGATAAATGAGACTTCCCACTAAGTGGCGATATAACGTAGGATCTGAGAGAGATGCACCATTATCATGCGTTAATTTCAAATTTTGTTCCATTAGAGTGGAGAAAATTTTTTGATCAGTGAGGTTGGATATCTTAAGTAAGTCTTTAATATATTTCTGTTGAGTTAGAAGAATTTCATCAGATGTATACGATACTTCTAGCCTAATAAAATAAGTGAGAGTCCTGAGATCCTTCATATGAAAGGAGCTTGTGAGAAATTACTTAAAGTCGGTAATGCCTTGGTGATCGCTACCTGTAATAATCATATCATCAACATAAAGAACTAGGACCACAATACCATCAGGTGAATAACAAATGAAAAGTGAGTGATCATAGAGCTTTGTTGAAATCCAGTAAAGCAAATAGTAGATTGAAAATTTTCAAAACATGCCCGAGGTGCCTATTTAAGTCCATAAAGTGATTTGCTAAGTTTGCAAACTATATTAGGATATGCATGAGAATATCTAGGAGGGCATTTCATGTAAAATGTTTTTTTAAATCATCATGAAGGAATGCATTTTTCATATCTAATTGATATAGTGGCCATTTCTTATTAAATGTTGCAGTAAGAAGAGTACAAATAGTAGTCATTTTGGCCACAAGAGCAAAGGTTTCTTCATAATCAATCTCATGTTCTTGTTTATATCCTGGTTCCACCAAGCAAGCTTTGTAGCGATCAAGAGAGCCATTTGGTTTAACTTTAACGATATAAACCCATTTACTTCCTATTACAGACATATCAAGTGACCAAAGAACTAAATCCCAAGTATGATTTGTTTCCAATGCTTGAAGCTCTTCTTCCATTACTTTTCTCCAACATTCTTATTCTATTGCCTGATTATAAATAAAAGGAATTTGGATAGAGTTTAGATTGGTAAAGAAAGAATAGAAAGGACTGTACCTTAAGGAGGGTTTACCAAAGTTGACACGAGTGGATCTTTTCAGTGGCAGTAGATGTAGTGTAGGATCAATAATGGAGGGGTTGGAGACAGAACCTTCAGGAACATAATCGTTTGATGGAAATGTAAACGTTGTTTCAACATTAGATGTATCAAAATTGTAAGAAGAATCAGTAAAATTATGCAAAAAGGAAGTATATTGACAATTGACATTAGGATTAGGAAACAATGAATAGAAATAGACGCTTTCAAAGAATGTAACATGACGAGACATATGCATGCGATGACTTTATGGGTCATAGCAAACATAGCCTTGTTGTTTATTACTGTAACCGACAAAAACACATTTTGCAACCTTCATAATTAATTTATTTCATTCATGTGGAGGGAGTAATACAAAGCAAACACAACTAAAAATATGAAGATGGGTGTAATCAAGTGTTTGATTATAGAGAGTAAAAAATGGGGAGTGATTACCAATAATAAGAAAAGGTTGTCGATTAATGAGCTGGACAATAGTATGAACAGCTTTAACCTAAAACTGAGATGGTATATGTGATTTGAGAAAAAAAGGGTTCTAGCAATTTCCAAGAAGTGATAGTTCTTTCGCTCCACGACCCCATTTTGTTTTGGTGTACCCAGACATGATTGCTAAATTATAATTCATTTCTCATGAAAAAATGATATGAGATGAGAAGAATAAAATTCTCCATCAGAATTTGAATGGAATATTTTGATTATATTGCCAAACTATGTCTCAATCATAGCAATAAAGGTCTTGGCTATATTTACTAGTTCAGATTTAACTCAAAGGAAATATACCCAAGTGAATTGTGTGAAGTGATCAATAAACAAGACAAAATATTTATATCCAAGTCGAGATAAAAAAGGTGAGGGACCCCATAAATACAATGTATTAGATGAAAAGGTATATCAACTTTTGTATTATTGGGAAAAAAGGTAATTTGGCAAATTTTCTAAGAGCACAACTTTGACAATTCTTGAAAAAATCAAATTTAACATACAATTTTTCTAGAAGAAAATTGGATTGAAACATATATTCTAACCAACTAATATGTGGGTGACCATGACGATGATGCCATAGGTCTCAGACTGTATTATCATGTGAAACAAAACCAGATGATGATACTACAAGACACATAAAAGGATTTGATTGGTCCAAATCAAGTCAAAACAAACGTCCATGTTTACGATCCTTCATGGTCATTTGTCCTGTTTGAAAGTCTTGCACATCACAACCAAGAGAAGAAAATTTTACCAAACAATTTTTATCAGTTAATTGTCTAATGGGAATCAAATTGGCTATCAAGAGAGGAACATAAAGAGTATTAGGTAGACAAATAGATTTGTTAGATTCATTGGTTAAGGAAATAGTTCCAATTCCCTTAATAGGAAATTTTCTTCCATTGGCTGTGTTAAGGGTTTTATTTAAGTGATATGGTTTAAGTTCAGAAAAACATGTTTTTAGCTCGTCATGTGATTAAAGGCTGCTGAATCAAGGAACCAAGGAATAAACAAATTTCCTTTACCTGATAACTCGGCAATAGAAAAAGAGGAAGAGATAACACCTGGAAGAGTTGCTTGCACTGAATCTTGAATCATCTTTCGAATTGTTTGTAGTGAAACAAGAGGTTCCTTGGTGTTGGATTTTTCTTCATCATTGCCCATAGCAAGAAAAGCTGACTGACCTTGTTTATTCTTCAATACTCGACAATTCAAAATGATGTGTCCCAATTTTTTGCAATAATTTCACGTATAATGCTTTTTTGCAGTGGGATTACATGTCCAAATTCATTGTAATATCAGCATTGAATATTTTTACCTCCATTTTTTCTGTTGTAATTTGTCGCGTGAAGCCAAAAAAACTACATTAACGGAGTTAGATTTGGTAGATAGTTTACCTTGTGTATTCAGTTGAGTTTCTTCATGAACCAGATTCTTAAGAATGGCTTCTATACTTAAACTATCTCAAGTGATTAATGTAGCCTTTACATTTTCAAATTCAGGTCGAAATTTCATAAGGAATTGCATCACTCTTACATTATCTCTAAATATGCAACACCTAAGACAATATTTGAAGAGATAAAGATAATATCTTATTCTGTCTATAGCTTTAATATTTCAACATAAAAATTATGAATGTCTCTATTCTCTTGATTGAAATTACCGATTTTATATCTATAGAATTGCTTCGATTAATCCACTTAAGAATAAATTCTTGAAGATGTTTCTACATTTCCGTTGCAGTTTTGAAGGATCGCGGACTCGGTGCAATATCAAGTTAACAGAGTTGAGTATCCACCTAATAATTTGGGAATTCTTGTTCTCCATTGATTTTTGGCGTCTAAAGTTGCTTCCCGTTGAGATCCATAAAGAATATCAAAATATCCTTTGCCATCAACGAATGCCTGAAATTGAAATTGCCAAAAAGCAAAATTTATTCTATTAACATATTTACTTTTGTCCATGTCATCAATTTGCTAAGGGTTTAGCTCAAAGACAGTCCCAAAACAGAGTTTTTCACTAGAGGACCAAAGCGGTTCAATAACCAACATCAACCCAAATAGATAAACTGAGCAATAACAAATCACATAGAGAAAGAGCAAGGGAGGGCAACGACACTTATCAATCTATACGAGTCTGGCGTTTGGAGGAAGCAACGAGTCTTCCGAAAAAGCAAGTCTAGCTCCAACGTGAGAGCAAAACAAAGGAAGGATGTAGCTGAGATAAGGACAAGGTTCTTAGACGACGATGTAGCATGAAAGAAAAACAAGTCCACCTTTCGAGCTACTTAGATGGCTATACGTTTGATTCTTTAGGATTGACCATGGTCATGTGTTCGAAGGGTGGTCGTTGGACAGCAATAGGTAAGGGTTGTGTGTTTGGGTGAACTGTATAGGATAATCGGTGGTTTACTTGTTTTGGCTGAACAGTAAAATAGGAAAGAGTAGACTATAGTTTACGTGCTGCCTAAACCAGAACAAATGAAAAAGCTTGTCTCTGATACCATGATAGAAGATCTGAAGAAGAGAATAATGTCTTCGATGTTTTGTATTATGATTTACAAGTCTATTTATGTACAGAATTGGTAGCCATACAAGGTAAGATAATAAATGAGAATACTTGTCTTGGCTACAAATCTGGGATTTTACGTTTTACTGCAAATCTACTGCGTGATTTTCTCACCTGATTGCTACACATCTGTGATCTTACGTTGATACAACTAACATGACACAGGATCACATCCTTTTTTTTTAATCATGCCAAGATCAAGCAATTTGCATGAAATGGAGCTCTCAATGAGCGCCTTTGCTTTGTCGGCAAAGTAAGAAAGGACTTGCATCGCTTCCAAGTTTTGTCTATATAATGACCCCAACTTCATTGTAATGATATATGTTGTAGTGTTTCAGGCAAAGAAATTTTCATACATGCATTTATAGGTGCATGGCTATTTACAGCACCCCTCCTACATCGCGTTTTCGACAGTATGAGTCGGGTTTGGAACCACAGTTTAAGCATGCAAACTTTGACGATATATGACAAGAAAGGGTTACCGTTGACTCTGTCCATATTATCTATAACGTACTCCAAAACATAAAGCAACAACATCAGATGAAGCTATCATCTATGTCGAATAATATGTTAGAACACACTACAAAACACTTTTAAATTCACTTTAATATAACAATTGGTGCCTGACTAGGAATTCTTAAATGCCTAGAGTTAAAAAGCATATGTATTTACTCTACCCTAGTACAGTATGCTTCAAAACACTGCCAGTTACTACCACAGGACTGCATTTAGGGTAACATACCTTCTTACATAATTTGTATCACAGATCATCATACCTCAAAGGAGAAACATGGTTCTTCATCCAAAAGTGCCACTATATGTTCAGCTCCAACCTTCCTGTTCTGGTAGATGCCTTACACTCATTCACCGTTGCTTGGGCCCTCTTGCTTGTCGATGAGAATTATGTTTCGATCTCATAATCATTTATTCCAATGCCTTCGTAGTTTGGTACCCTTCCATTACAGATACTGTATCTAAGTGAAACCAACTTCGATTGGTTGGAGTAGTAGTCAGCGCTGATCTGACAGGGGTGACCAGGAACATAGCATGTAGAAGTGTTCAAAAACTCGGACAAATTAAATATCAATGCTTTATTAATCATTACATTATATGTCCATCCAAATTTGTGCTCGTACTTTAGGAGCTCTTTCTCACTATAGAGATGGAAGTAAATCTTCCTCTCAAGCTCCAGTTCTAATATTAGATTTGTATGACTTGCCTGACTATCAGGTCCTTCACATCTGACAAATTAAATGAGTTTAGGACGGGTTAAACCACTCCAAAAGATCAACTTAATTTTGTAAGAAAAGGAGGAGTGAATGATCATACCTCTATAAAAGATTGTATACTTGAGAGAATTAAGCCAGGATATCATGCAACATTTTCATGGGAACCATTTAAGTTAGACATTTGTAAACGCACAGATTTTAAGGCCCTATAGTTGAAGAACTTAATATGACGTTTATCTATGGTCTGCTGATGGGTTTGATGCATGTATATATAGGCATCATAATCCCTATAAACTTTTAAATTTTTTGGATTTAAGTCATTATAGTTCTGTAACGCATTAAGTTCATGGCAGGACTTCATGAATATGGAGATGAAAGATCTGAAAGATATGCACAACCCATCATTTTGGGGCAGATATGAATAAAAGTTTGCAATAAATATTTGGTTAGTGATGAAATTTGAACATGTAAAAGAAAGTGAAACAAAAAAACTGGTCTCCACATTCTTTGGGGACCTATCAAAAATGGACTGGATGGGAATTGATCAACTAGCGTGGAGTTGGTTGTCAAATGTTGCCACATCACTCCGTCACAGTTCTTGCAAATGAATATAGTAAAATAACTATTACAAATTGGCTGAGGACGGGGCTCAATAGTCCACTGTCCTTTTAAGATCTGTTAATCATTATTTCTATAAGGTTTTCAAATCATAGACAACACATCTTGTTGTTCAATTTGGCAGTATGTACAGTTTATATTGAGAGGTGGGAAAATAGCAAGTGATGCCTTGCCAAAACCATTATTCTCAATAACTAAATTTCCATCATAGATAGGGTTGTTTATAGTTGATGGTAATAGATTAAGTTCTACGGTACTCAGGCCCTTTCATAGATAAATATAAGGTTGAGTGTAATGTCGTTGGTGTGCAAAATCATCATTTTTTCTATATTTGTTCGATTTAGGCCACAACAAACAGAAGACATTTGTTGGTTACAAAAAACTTGGCCTTTTATAGTTCTATTATGGTTATAACGCTGCAACATATAAGAACCAACTTTAGAAAGGTCTGTGGATCTAACATATCTGCAACCTCTTCACTTGCTTCTTGCTCGCATCTTTGATGATCCATATAGGTGACAACAGCTGCTTGTTAGTATGAACCGTTGTTAACTTCACCATGCCAGCATAACAATTGTAGTGTTTACATTGGAGACGAAGTTTTATACGTGAGACCAACAAGTGCTAATGGTAAACCTGCTTCATCATGTTGGCCTATTATAGTAGTCATTTGTCCGAACAGACTAAGAAAGTTGAAGACATGCTTCAATCATAATATCCCTATACTCTATCCCTTGAAAGCTTATAACATGAAAATGAATGAATCTGAAAATACATGGTATGCAGCTTACACCATTCAATCAATTATATGTGAGTGTTACATGTGAAAAGTGATTGTTGGATGATTTTAATTAAGGGAAATTTACGATGATTGAAAAACACACTCTTATGTAGGTTTTTCTCCCTATTCCATATAGCTTGCGCAATGGGTTGTAAGTCAGAACTCCATATAAGGATTGAACAAATATTATCACTTGTCAATTGATGTGGCTCATAATATGTTCGTAGGTGTCCAACCAAAGTCCACATTAAGGGCTAGGGTAATGTGAACCTTGATCATAGAGTGCAATTAGAGTGTGAGCTCCAACTTTAGGGATGAGCTTCCCAACTTGGGAAGCCATTCATAAAGTATAAAAATAGTATAAAAGAGTGCATGGTTTTACTATTGTTTTGTGGAGGAGAGAAAGACCTACACGGTCAATTTACAAGCAAGATATTTGTGTGACATAGGGGCTAACAACATAAAAATAGAGGGTTAAATGTTTTGAATCCTCAATTATTAGATAGGATTAGATGTAAAGCTAAGCTTTCATGCCATTCAAACTGAGGTTTAGACTATAATAGACTTGGTTGACATTTATAACCATGCACTCGAACCAAATGACACTTGGTACATGCCTTAGTATTCAGTGTTGACACCAGATATTTAAAGATGGATCAAATTTCATAATAAATGTGGAATTCGACTTTGCAAGAACATTTGCTTCCATTTTGAAACATTTGGCAGTTATAAATACCTTTCTTGTCTCAGGAAGGACTATTAGAATCATCTAAACATGTTTAGGCAGTGACAGAATTATTAGTAATGATGTCGAATTAGTCTACAAAATGTCCATAAGATTGAAAGCTCGAGACCATCTATTGTATTGATTGTGAGGGTGAAGGGCGACTGTGAAATGTGTTATGGGGTAACACAAGGAGTCGGGTTACATTTCAGGAATTTGGTGACGTCGTCACCTTTAACACAATGTACTTGGTTAAAAAATATGATATACCCTTTATTATGTTTGTTGGTGTGAACCATCATGGAAAAACAATATTACTTGGATGTGGCCTCTTAAGGGATAAATAATTAAAACATTTTGTTAGCTATTTCAAACGTAGATGACTTGTATGAATGGAATTACCCCAGAAGCACTACTAACATATGAGTGTATAAGTATCAGAAATGCTCACAAATCTTATAAGATTCTTAAGGGTTGCTTTATGTCAGCTATTTTTGATAGTAACAATTCTTAAGAGTTTGATGACAAGTGAAACAATATGTTGAGTGAATTTCATGTAATTAATAATGGATGGCTTAAATCTTTGTATGATAGACATTCAAATTAGGGCATGACATATGTCAAAAGATCACCTTTAGGTAGATATGTCAACAACATAAAGGAGTAAAGGTATGGATGTATTTTTTGATGGATATGTTTGTTTGAGGACAAGCCTAATTCAATTTTTTGATCAATATGAAAAGGTCATTAAGGAAAAAATTTAGAAAGAGATTTAGGTAGACTATTCATCATCAATTAATGATGTACCACTTATGACAAGGTTTGCATTGAGAATACTTTTCAGAGATCCTACATGAATATAATCTTCAAGTTCATACAAGAAGAGATTGTAAGTGATATGTACTGTGATATAGTTCAAAGAGATCATTTTATTGATGAGTATGAGGTTCAAGAGAAGAGTAAGGCGAGGATGTTGTGGGTAAGTATATTGGTGAGCTCGTCGTAAGCTACCAAATAATAAAATTACCTAACCTAGCTAACTAAGTCGCTAGGGCAAGTCAGGCTCGATCCCATAGAGAGTTAGAGTTAATTGCTATCTCTAATATTGCCGAAAAGAAACCCAAAACCCTTAAAAGTAAAGACATTAAAACTAAATACTAAAGATAATTGATGAAACAAAGACAAACAAAGAAGAAACAAACAAGAAAGACGAAAGCTGGGTGGAAGATATATCAGGAATTATAGACTTATAATCTATGCTCGAAATAGATAACTTGTGATTGGTATAAGATGCTAGCCTATAGGTGTAACACCCTAATACCCCCTGGGAGAATATTAGCATGCTAACTCTCGGAGTCGCACTCACATGAATGCTACAGATTTTACATTTACTTTATGGAGACATTTACCAATTATTAACGTGCAATCATTTTTAGATAACGCAACAGAAATAAGATTTGTGCAACAAACGTTTAACAGAAAATTTATAACATCATCCATAAGTAATTGTATGGTTTGGCAAAAAAAAAGTTTACAGATACAAGACAGACATTCAATGTCATATGCACTGAATCATAACACAAAAGACAGAATTTGGCCAAGTCTGTAGTCTAATATCCCACCTCCTTTCCTTTCTTGCTAGCACCTACACGGGGAAAACCACCGTGCTAAGCGATAACACTAATTTGGGGCTTTACATACAGTTGATGCCACGATAAGGCCTCACTTGTAAGGGCATAGCTACAATCCCGACTTTAATTTTATAAGTATTCTGTCTAACATAAAGAATTACTCATATTTAAAAATCCAACTTCTTAATCACTCTCCATTGAAGGTTGGACGCCTAATCTTGCTAAATCTTGGAGAAATTATGTAGCTGTTATTGGTTGTAATTTTATTAAAGCGTGATTTAGGTACTCTCCTATCCTCTTTTGAATTTATGTGATTTTGACTTTTCTTTGCATGTAGCTGCATTATCAATTCATTTAATTCATTGATGGATCTTCCATACTTAACATCTAGTTCTTAAATCTAATTTCTCATATTTTCCTTTAGTCTCCTTATATCCTGTGATCTTGTTCCTTTTCCATATCTTCTTCTTTCTAATGTTAATATTGTCCAAAAATTATCTTTTTTTATGCCACTTTGATATGACTATAATGTTGTTCAATTTGATTCCCAAATTCTAGGGTTAAAGATCAAGAAAACAGAAGCTTAAGAAAAAAAAAAGGTAGTTAGAGAAGAGTAAGACTTTTATTCGAATTTCGTTTTAGTGTATGTATTCTGTATATTAATGGCTAATATAGCCGTTGAATTTTGTTTTATCTCCGTTTTAAACATGTTACTATACAACGTGGTCTTTTTCTCCTTTCTTAAGTGTCATATTCTATGACAGTGTTTCCTCCTTCTTCCTTTCATTACAACGTCATTTGTTTCTCCTTTAGCTATCTTCCAACTTCCACTAGATCTTTGTTTTCTCGAGCAGTACCAAGGCCCTTGTGTAAAGGGATACGTCTCTAATCTCTTTCACACACACACTCTCTCTCTTGTTATGGCTATCCCAAAATGCATGATGCAAATCACCCTAAACTGCACCTGAAGACGCCAACCACATCTAACCTAATCTAATTTGACTACTCTAATTTTGAATACTTGTATACATGGCGGTGCACCGAATTATGGATACCATTATAAATATGTCAAATCTCTTTATTTTGGAGTTCAATTTTAAGTGAGAGAGATAGGAAAATTGTGAATTTTACAATTTGCTAATAAAACTTAAGGCCAAAGGTTTGATTTCCTGCCAAAATTGGTGCTTTCAATAATGATAATTATTTATTTAAAATTTTATTAATTATTGAAGTTCTCCTTGAATAGATACGAATAATGTTTAGATTTTTAATTTTAAGAGTATCATTATCATCATCATTATCGTCATTATTATTATTATAAAATATTATGTTTATATTACATGCCACATTAATTAAATTTATAATATTATTAATTTTCATTTTAAAAATATAAATTAATATTATAAGTAAATGTTAAAAATCATGGCAAACCAACATGAAAGTCAATTTAGAGGCATAACCTCAAAATAGAAGATTGGATCATTGGAGTGGCTTGGAAGACATGGATGCTTTTTGGTGCAAAGGGGCGTGTCATGCAACAATTCGTGGCTATTCTTCTGGGCTTTGCTTGGTACTTTCATGAATGACCTCTAAAATATGCCAAAGTACTTTTAAGGCAAGTGCACTTATCGCAAAAG